>JAVTVY010007633.1:0-47844 GCA_036873755.1 Hanleya hanleyi | reverse complement strand
GATGGTACATCCACGACTGAACAATCACAAATATTGAACAAACGTTTTATCAAGCACTATATAAGAATAACGAAAATAATTTAAACCATGAATACGATGAAATATTTCTAAACCATGGGTCAAAACTTAGTGACAGTGAAAAAGAATCATGCGAAAGCGAGATTGATTTGAAAGAATGTGAAGACGCGCTGAATAAGATGAAGAAAAATAAAACATCCGGATCAGATGGCTTTCCAAGTGAATTTTATTGAAGTTTTCTGGACTGAGATTGGACCATTCCTTGCTCGCTCAGCAAACTCCGCTTTCTCTGTAGGATGCTTATCAACTTTCCAGCAACAAGGTATTATTACGTGCCTTCCTAAAGAAGGGGAAAATCGAAACTGCCTGAAAAACTGGCGGCCAATTTCTTTACTAAATGTAGATTACAGGATTATTTCATCTTGTATTGCCAATAAAATTAGACATGTTTTACCATCAATAATCAGTGATACACAAAAGGGATTCATGAAGGGGCGATATATAGGGGAAGTAACTAGACTCATTTCTGACCTAATGACATACACCGACGAACACCAAATACCAGGATTACTATTTCTCATCGACATCGAGAAAGCTTTTGACTCCGTTTCTTGGCAATTTATAAAGAAAAGACTAGCCTCGTTCAACTTTGGCGAAAACCTGATTCGGTGGGTTAACATTTTTCAAAACAAATCTAAAAGTTGCGTTATAAATAATGGTTTTATGTCTGATTTTTTTCGAGTTAAGCAGGGGCTGCAGACAGGGTGATCCCATCTCGCCCTACCTATTTATAATAGTAGCTGAAGTTTTATCTATGGCTGTAAAAGAGGATGAAAAGATTAAGGGAATAAAAATAGAAAACTCTGAAATAAAAATTCAGCAATATGCTGACGACACGACACTTCTTTTGGATGGAACTAGACGTTCTCTTGAGGCCGCCATGGGTTTCCTGGATAAATTTGCCGGCTGTTCAGGTCTCCGTTTGAATGTAGAAAAATCCAGGGCTATCTGGTTTGGCAGTGCGAAAGGAAATATTGTAAAACTCTGTCAACAATACAGAATAAATTGGGACCCGGGAGGATTCAAGTTGTTGGGAGTGTGGTTCTGCGATGACCACGAGAGACAAATGGAAATGAATTTTGGAGAAAAAATGACAAAAATCAAAAAAGCTGGTAGGACAATGGTCTAGAAGAGATTTAACGCCACTGGGTAAAATAACAATAATCAAGACTTTTGTCCTACCACTTTTAGTTCATTTGTTTTCGGTTCTACCAAATCCAAGCTCTTCCTTTTTTAAACATTTAAACACTGCTTTGTTTAAATTCATATGGGGAGGGGGACCAGATAAGATAAAAAGGAAGACTTTAATCTGTGACATTGATGAAGGGGGACTTAATATGATAGATTTGTACACTTTTGCAAATTATATGAAAGTAAAATGGGTAAAAAGATTTTCGGAAAGTTCATCATATTCAGTTTTAATGGAGGCAATCCTGAACCCCTCTGGGAAAGATATGTGGCGATTGGGATTAGAAGGTGTAGAAGAATTACTGAGACATTTAAATAACCCCTTCTGGAATGACGTTCTGTCTGCATGGTTGAAATTGCTAAAATGTGAAAGGACAACTGATATAGAAAAAGACAGCGTACTTTATGATTTTGGCCAATACCCGAAATGGAAAACAATTTCCCGGTGGTGGGAGAAAGGTGCAACCCAATTAAGTCACTTAATTGAAGGAAATGGTAAATTCTTCACATTCCAAAAGTTTAGTCAAGAATTTCATATTGATAAAAAAGATTTTATGTTATATTATGCTATAATTCACAACATTCCAAGTGACAAAAAGAAAAAAGTAAAAACCATAAAATTCGGCCGTTTTTATTTACAGCCACCCGACTCTATGCTTAATAAAATAAAGAACCAGAAATGTTTGAAGTTCATTTACAAACACCTTTTGGAAGCTACAAAATTGAAACCTGCAAGCACAGAGCAAAAATGTAATGAGGAACTTTGTGCCCCCTCCCAGGACTGGGTCAAAATCTATGTTAATGCTCGTGAAATTGCACCTGATTCTAGTCTTCAGTATTTCCAGTTTAAAATAATACATAGAATTATTGTTACAAACATTAAGTTAAAGTTATGGGATAGAATTGAGTCGGACGAATGTAATTTCTGCGGTGAAGAAACCGAATCAATACTCCATCTGTTCTGGGTTTGTTCTCATTCCCAAAGATTATGGCAAAGCGTTCAGGTTTGGCTCCATGGATTAAATATTTTGTCCACTGCGCTGTCAAGCCAGCAAGTCATGCTAAATACACCAAATGATAGTGTCATTTTGAGACACATTGTGCTTCTAATAAAGAAACACATATAATTGTAGACTTTGAGGAATAAATCCTTCATTTGACAGAGCCAGGCAATATATATATAAAATACGAGAAGTTGAGAGAAATATCGCAATAAAAAATGAATCTGAGGACGATTTTGTTAGAAAATGGGGTCCTCTGACGGGCACAAATGAGGGTGTGTAAGTGACTAAAAAATGTCAATGGTAGTGGATATGTAGTTGAAGAATAAGAATTGTTATGCATCATCCGGTATACAATATCTTCTGTAAATTGTCTTCACGAATTATTCACGGAGAGGCTGAGAATTCCTGAACCAACCAATTTGTAGGAATTATATGTTGTATTTCTTCTCCACCTGTTTCATTCTCCTGGATTGGGTGTCCGGGAGAATGAAGATGGGGTGGATTGAACAACTTACTGCTTATCTTACATATATTTACTCCTTTTGATTGACTGTACATGTGTATATGTTATATTCTTTTGCTTGTTTACATCGTGGCATTATATTACAAGGGGCCTATTTCACAAGTCACAAGTATAGTGGCACACGCCTCCGTTCCATCTCTTGGACTTTCGGTGTGTTTTTTTCTGTTTTTTGGGGTTTTTTTTTCCTTTATTTATTTTTTTTTCTTTTCGATTTCAAGAGACGGAAGGAAAAAAAAGCAGGACAAATGGATTATTAAATACATTGTATGATGTTATATTGGTTCAGTATATTTACAAAACAGATACTTTAATTGCCATGTGCCTTGAATTATATAGTTAGCGGTCGGCGCATACAAATGTATATCTGGGTGGTGTATATAGCGGACGAAGCGATATATTACATAAAGAAAATGGATAAAAGCAGTCAGAATTTTATTTGGTATAAATTGCGGCATAACATTGTATGAGGATTGCTGTCTAATGTTTGCTGACCATAATGAATAGCATTTTTGTTTAAAGTTTCCCTGATATATTTTGTTCAAAAAATAAAAAAATAAACGGTTAGTCCCTTGCCATGTGGGCATTGTACGGGGTTCTCTTTGTATAAAATCATGGCAATATGGATAAAATAAATGCCCAGTGGGAACTCCAGGGCTTACCGGGAAAAAAAGGATTCTATAAATAAATGACGTGAACTCATTTGAACACAATTAATTCTTTAGATGCTTCTAAATAATATGGTGCTCAAATGAGTTCATACTCATTTGAGGATGGTATAACCTTTACCGAAATATAGAAACAATGACTTCACTTTTCGGAGTAACTTTCATTCTAGTAAACAATCTTGTCTACATCTTTGCTATCCAAAATTACACGTGTGCCATAGAAAAGTAATATCTATGATTAACGTCATCAATAATTCACAATGATCAGTGGCATTACGGTGAAGATTTTCTTTATTTTGACCTAAGCCAGTCATTATCAGGATACTTTGGTGATAAATTGAGACAGAGGTTGTATATATACTGAATAAAACGAAGCAAGGTGAATTCTACAAGTTGGTGTTTACAAATCAGAGACGGACTGGTGGAAAAAAAGTTACAGTTTACATAGATGTATACAGAATAGCGGTCATGAATGCATAGGTTTAATGACGTAAACAAGTTGGATTATACGAAGACTTTGAACAACTTTGATGCTTTAGTTCTTCAGCTGAAGAGGTGGTAGCATCAGTGGAAAATATTCACCAGTTAACATATACATGACATAGTAATGGAAGCTATTCCGCGGAAGTTTTAAATGACTTTCATTAGTGAATTGGTGAGAATTAAGAAGAACAGCACTTTTGACTTTCTCAGAAAATGAGACAGCGCCTGAGATGACGTCGCAGAGAACGTATCGCATTCTAGATGTGATGATTTGAGACGTCATACGCCGCTGTGACAGATCGAAACCTGGCCGCGTTATCCAACGTCATCTCAGACAATTTCCATTTTCATCTTTTTTACTAGACCGAATTGATAATAGTCTAACAGATATTGGTCCCGATATGAAATACAAGACAGCGATTCCAAAAGCCTTTGGCAAATGTAGCAGCTGATCATGATGTTCAGTTGACCCCAAAGTTTTTGATAAAGCTACCATCTCTTTACGATTTTGTTTCTTCGTTTTAATGGCCAATGTTTCCACGGATGACAGGTCTCTCTGGCCGTTTGCTTTGCCTATTGTTTTCGTGTTTGGTAATACACGAAGGTTCAATTTACCCCACATTAAAATAGCGGTACTCTTAAAGATTTGGATTGCTAGATTTATTGTCTTGATTGAATGATGAATTTCTCTGCACTACTTTGTGCAAAATGATGCTCTTAATTGCTTCCATATTGATGGGCTTAATAAGTAGCATTAACCCTATATGGCCTTCGCCATTTGGTGTGTACGACAGCCTGGAATGGAGACTGATCCCGACCCCCACGATATTGTTTTTTATTAATTTTCCACAAATGCATTATTCAGCCGATTTTTCGATCCGAGTTTCGGAATGTTTGTGTAAGCAATTTTCTGAGATAAATTGCATAATAAATTATTACACAATCATCTAACGTGAAATAACATAATTTCTGGCCACTCTTATTGGCCGAAGAGTACAAAAATTGAAACCCTCACCGCGAATCAGATTGGTTTGAAGTGGTTGCAGGCCATTAAAATCTCCGCAATCATGGACCATTAAAATTTCAAACAATATCAAAGGAATTTTCAAATTACTGATATTTTAGTGGTTTGACTTTGCAGCGGTTTTTATGGGAAAATTCAACGGACATTTCAATGAGAATTTTAAATGACTAATGACTAACACATTAAGGGCGTACGAATTTTTTTTATGATTTTATGTTTACATTAAATGACTTTAATGCCTGTTGAAAGAAACATCTTCCAGTCCTGTTTTGCAAATTAAGAGTCAATAACTGCATCATAAGTTATGATGCAGTTATATGCTCAGAGCATATTGACATCTATAAATGAGAAAAATAGGCTTTTCAAACTTCAACTTACTATCAATGATCCTTTACTACGAAAACAATATAGACAGTATAGAAATAAACTAAATCATACCTTAAAAATAGCTAAGAGAATGTTCTATCATGCGAAATTTAATGAATCCAATAATGACATAAAGGAAACGTGGAAAACTATCAATGAATTGTTGAATCGAAGAAAAACAAATGTTCTCCCTGACAGATTTAGGATAAATAACACTGATACAACTAACCCACTGAATATTGCGAATGGCTTCAATAAATATTTTTCTGCCGTTGCTTCTAATCTAGCCGCTAATATTCCCTTGGTTGGGGTAACTTATACTGATTTTCTAAGTGAACGCAACAATATTGCTTTCGAATTTCAACCATGTACAGTGGGTGAAATCCATGAATTGCTTCTGGATTCCAAAAGCTGTGCTGCTGGAACCGATGGTTTATCTATGTCACTTCTTAAGCCTGTACTCAATTTTGTTACTCTCCCGTTGTGCTCAATTGTAAATCTCTCCTTTGTAACAGGTGTCGTGCCATCCTCAATGAAAATTGCTAAAGTTACTCCCGTTTTTAAATCTGGAGACCCTAGTCTGGTAGAAAATTATAGGCCGATATCGGTTCTTCCATGTTTCAGCAAAGTTCTCGAAAAGTTAGCAGCAAAACGTATCAATGAATTCTTATGTACACACGCAATTCTTTGCTCAAACCAATTCGGATTCCGATCCAATCACTCTACTTTCCTAGCTGTTTTGTCTCTCTATGAATCACTGGTCTCCGCCAAGGAATCCAAACAGTACAGTATTGTTTCTTTTCTCGATCTTTCTAAGGCCTTTGACACTGTCAACCACGATATTCTTCTTCATAAGCTTCATCATTATGGATTCCGGGGCGTGAGTAACCACTGGCTCAAGAGTTACTTATCTGAACGCTACCAGTCGGTCAACTTCAATGGCACGGCATCTGATTTGAACCTAGTTACCTGTGGTGTTCCACAGGGATCCGTCCTTGGTCCTATATTATTCCTGATTTACATCAACGATCTCAATGTGGTTTCTCAACTTCTTAAAATAATTATGTTTGCTGATGACACCAGTGCTGTATATTCCCATGCAGATCCGACAACCCTATTTCAAACTATGTCAAACGAACTCTACTTAATGTACAATTGGTTTTCTTGTAATATGTTATCCTTAAATATAACGAAAACTAGATTTATGTTAATAAAACCAAATAGTAGGGCTCATATGTCATTTCTACCGCAATTATATATCATGGGCCAGGAAATTGAACAGGTTAAATATTTTAAGTTCCTTGGCATTTACTTCAATGAAAAACTGAATTGGTCCACTCATATTAACGAAGTATGTAAAAAAATATCCAGAAATACAGGAGTAATCCATGTTATAAAAAACTGTCTTAACATGAAAACCTTACGTATCTTGTACCAGTCTTTAATCTATCCATATCTACAATATTGTAACCTGATATGGGGAAATACGTATCACAGTCACCTTTTGCCGTTAATTAGACTGCAAAAAAGAGCAATAAGAGTCATTTCTTTAAGCAACAAATATGATCATACAGCTCCTTTGTTTGCAAAACTGAAACTGCTGACCCTAAACGACATTAATTCTGACCTTAATCTACGCCTTGCCCACAAATTTCTCTACCACCCTTTCCTTTTACCGTTTGAATTCCGATCCTACTTCACGAGATTGAAAGAAATACACCAATACCACACTCGTGGCCATGATCTTGACCTATATAGACCCTTTTATCGTACTGACCTTAGTCTGTACACTCCTAAAATAAAGGGGCCAAACGAGTGGAACAAATTACCCTCGGAACTGAAACAATGCAAATCTATTTCTCTTTTTAAATCTAAGATAAAAACATATTTATTGCAAAATACCGCTAATTAATATATTTTATTTGCAAAGCTGAGCAATTGCATCATACCTTACCATACCGAAATATAAACTTTGTGCTTTTTTATTCCATACCTCCACTATCATGTTAGACATTCTTTAATAGAATCTGCCTTTTCTTTTATTATATCTTGATTTTGTAATTAATCCGGGATAATTCAAACCCTTCGGGGTTTATCTCCCGCCAATCTATATGTTCTCTAATCTGTATATACTACTGTACTTGTATTCCCTTTCTGTATATGACTGTTTAACTTGATTTCTTTTGATTGGTGAATAAACAAACAAACAAACAAACAAACAAACAATAATACGTTTTGGTTTGTGATTGTAGTTTTGTGACTTGTAATCGTGGTGGAGAACGAAGCGATTGATTGGCGTCGAGCTACACCTGTATTTGTTCTGATTACGAATTTGCATTTTATAAATTGTCCATCGTTTGGATACTATTTTTCTATCTGGCGGCCACAAGATTCATCGTTTTCCATCGGGTGACTTAGTGGGGCTATTACATCATCGCTCTGAAATATTTATTTCCAATTCCTGTCAAGTCGGTGCTAGGGGCCGTGTGGTCATGAACCTTTGCAATGAAAGCCTGGCTGGGAAACAACTTACCACAGGGATCACCTTTGTTGCTTGTGATGTTTTAGAACTATTCCGTCAGTATATTTGTTTGTGGGGTAATTTGACATATTGACAGTACGTCGGTATCGTTTACAACCACCTTGTGTTGTTGCGTTTAAATATAAGCTGGGGTTGAATTGAGGTCGATGCTATGAACAGTCAAGAAAATGGTACAATTTTACATCAATTTAGTAAATTCGGGGTTCACTGGAGTAACATAAACATGCCAGAGCAGGTTTTTGTGTTTTCCATCAAGCTTTAAGTTACTTTCCCACATGACAAATGCTCCCTGCAAACCTTCTATGATTGGCAAACAACCTGTACATATCATTCACTTTACCGTTTTGACTCATCTGAATTAAAATTATGTTGTAAGCTAAATCTCATTTTACCAGTACATTATCTTGAAAATGATCTTGAATCTGGTGGACATATATATCTATGTTTATCATCATTATATCGCGTTTCGGAATTATGTACTTATGATTCTTTCTCAAACTACTATGTGACATACATAAATACATGTTGTATGCACCTTCTTCAAAGATAGCACTGGTTGTTACTATGTATTAACGGGATGACGGCAATAGTCTTCAAGGCCATTATAATTTCCCTTTCGGTTGTTGGGCATATCCTTATTAAAAATTCAGCATCAGCAAAATTCTCAACCGCTTACGATTGCTGTACCTACCTTGTTTTATTAAAACGAATGTGTAGCAAACTACCAGCAGGTATAAGTTGGCCAGACAAACACATCGAAAAGTGAAACAGCGGTGGGATGAGAGGTAGAGGAAGGAGGCCATACTGTGGGAGTCTTGTCGGTCTTCGAACTGTCTGATGTATTCGCTCACCATGTGAAGAGATCGGATGGTTTGTAAACCGGTAATCGTATCAGACACGTGTGAATACACTGGACTTCTGGCTGAAACAAAAATATTTTGCCCGATTTCTAGCCTTTCATTTTTGTACAAAATCCGAGATTTAAACGTTTATTTCTCGAAAAGTATCCATGCTACGCTTTTGAAATTTGGCATGCTTGTTACTTATAAGGTGATCTAGTAAACTTTATCTCACTTTTTGTAAGTTCGGATTAGTTTTTTAATTATTCAACTTTTAAGACAAACGACCGTAAAAAAGTACATTTTTTTCAATTTATTTTAGTAAAATAGCTATAAAAACAAAACCAGGCAACAATTTAAAAAAATGAGATACTAGTTCGAATTGTCTCCTACCAAGGTATACCATCAAAGTTGAAACAAGACCAACAGTTTTCATGAAATTTCAATTGAAAAATGGACGCTATTGTTTTCATTTTCATTTTTTAAAATTGGAATATTTTCTACACAGTAGCAGCGTCAGTTATACAAATCATATAGTTGGAATCCCTACGATGTATGCTTTCATAAAATATATAGTTTATTATGGTTATCTTGTATATATATCGATACAGACGACAAATTGTAATGGGGGTGCAAAAACTGCCTCTAAGGGGATAGCTATCCTTAAACCTACAAAAGCTTCTTCAAAAACACTTTTAAAGCGCTAAATATTTTCATGCCCTGAAATTCGTATAACGTACTGAGGCAATCACTATAGCACGTTTAATACAAACTGAAATTGACATATCTTACCCATTGCCTCGTATCTTTTCATCTCTTTCATGGTTTGCAAAGAGTAGTAACGTAACAGAATCACGGCAAGTATCAGTGGAAGGGCGGCAAGTATTAGCCAAGGATTTACTATGATAATTACTCCCATATAAACCGTTGCTGTCACAGCGATCTGAAACGACATGTATTAAACATAACTTAAACCTGTGAGTAAAATCAGACAGAGACGTACGCCTTAAAAGTTCTGTCCCGTTTGTGGAACTATGGGTTTGACTTATTGGCTTTCCAGAATTTCCGGCGGGTTAGAGAGAAATTTCATATCAGAAGAAAAAGCCACAATAGTAACTTGACCCGGTCTTCTTACTGGATGCCAGATGACATGATTATATTCTGGTAACCATCCGTTTATGGAGATGGAGCTTAATTGTATTATATTATATGCCTATAATACGAGTCTAGTCAGGACCAGCTTCCTAAAATGCTCTTCATTTGGGGTAATTTTATCGTTATAGTTTCATCCAAGAGTAACATTAATGTTGAGGTGCCAGATACCTGGTCAATCTACATCCGGATATAATCCAGAAGAAAAAATCTTATTCAATAGGCACATAGCGGCTACACGAGATTCTCTCAGTATTACCATCAGTATATTGTAGAATTTTAATTTCTTTTCTTATTCCAGTGATGTTCTTGTCATGCTATTTGATGGTAGAAAATTTCTCTCCAATAGCAACAAAAATATATGCAGATATTGGGTCCTCCTGTGGAAAAGCTCTTTAAAGAGTGTAAAAGTCACAAATATAGCCATTGTTCACAAGACAACTTTCGCCGGCGCATTAGAAAGTCCTGATCCATCGTATTATTCTATTTCAGAAAAAGCAGACGAAATTTTCATAACACATCTCCATACTTCTGACAATGTCATGCGATGTTTGACCTGACCTTGAAATCTGGATTAGTGGAAGGTGTGACCGTATGGGTCAGAGGAATTGAGAGCCCTCTCGGTTGTGTGAACGTTGGGAATGATCCACGTGTTAAAAAATAAATATAATCATGGCGTCGACACATGTAGACCCATTATTAAATGACTCATTTATTTTTTTTCTTGGTCAAAAGTGGGATGTGGAATTTGAACAAAACCGGAACCTGAAATATTCGTACACAAGTGACATATCTAACATCCGACAGTTAGCCTTCGTCCATAAAAAATTTCTGCCTCCATACCCGAAATAACTTTTATCATAAGACAATATTAATAGCAAAATCCATGCAGGCATAACATAAAAAAACACAGAGATAAATATAATCTAATTTCTTCAAAACCAGGAAGTTTTTGAAGGTTTTTGAAGGCCCGTGGAGGATGCATATTCATCAGAATATCTTGAGTGGATCAATCACAGCTGGATGTAACAATAACATTTCCTGATTGCAGTCTAGGTGAACATTCCTGGAGGGATAGAGCAAATACTCACATTGGAACAGTACATGATTGCCTGTGGGATTTTATTATCTACAAAGCCCATATCTCTCGAGAACCTGTTCAGCACAATTCCTAGAAGACAAATAATCATCATAACATTTACACCAGACAGGACTCTTAATATATCCACATGAACAATCACACTAAAAGCGTGGCTGTTATACAAATAATCACAGGGACCACCATTGGTTCTTGTGATGTTTTAGGAATAGGCAATCAGTATATTTGTCCCTGGGGTCATATGACTTCTTGTTAGTACCCCGAAATCGTTTGCCCTCATCCTTTTAATGTTGCGTTTAATTCTGCTCTGGAAAACGTTGTGATTATTATATTTTACAACCTGTTCGAAAGAACCCTCTCGGATGAAAAAAATTGCAGCCGTCTTTCCTTGACAAAAAGGCCTTACCATGACCGATAACTATTGATTCTCTCATGCACATTGTAGGTCAGTGTGTGGAATGGATCTTGCAGAAATATTGTAGTGCATGCTCCAGTTTTAAAACGCGTGACTGCTCATTTCAGTTTATTAACGAAATCTGATATTCTCATTGGCCCGTGAAGGAAAGTGGGGGAACATTCAGTCAATCGATCATTTCAGTGTTATTTCCGAAATCTGATATTCTCATTGGCCCGTGGAGGAAAGTGGGGGAACATTCAGCCAATCATAGAGTTTCTAAGGGGCTTCATTGCACTCAACACCAGTATATGAAAAGAGGTAGGGTGTGGCCATTATGGACGCACAATTTTATTGTCGTCTTCGCTGCTAATTTCGTGCCGCGAAAATACCTAGAGACGTAAAGGCGTCAGATAGGATATTTAATATTTCAAAGTCGTCCATAAAGGACGTTTTCTGTACGACAGGTAGAACCAATTTTAAACCTGTATCAACTGAACATTTTAAAACTTGTACCTTAGTTCCCTGCGAGAGAAACGACCAACTTGTTCAATAGTGATAGCATGACATAATTTTATCGTCAGAAACATCATCATCATCATCAATATAAAATCGAAATCACGGACATGTATTCTTTAATGTAAACGAAATTCCATCGTATCGATCGTATTTTGCTGCCAGTGTAAGATATCTATCAAAACATCTGATAATCTTGGAATGGAGACCGTTGGTATACATTCCTGTCGCATGAATAAAAAAAGGTACCTTCATCTTTGCTGTCATGGACTTTTTTCTTCCTGTTGTCATTTCTTCAAAAGGACATTTATTTACTATTTATTTAACAATCACAGAGCGGTTCTCAAGGAAAGAGGTGTTCCTCTTTCAGCCACTCCTTACGATATACCAAAAATACAAGCGCCTAGGCCGTCATTCTATATTCAGTAGTCATCCATTAAAGCGTACCAAACTCCCAAAATGCATACACCATACAATGCCAGATTCACAGCTGGTTCTAGGCCATTCTAGATGGCCTTTCGAGAGGTAAAACATTTCAGGAAAAATTTTGCTTCACTATTTTCAAAAAAACTTTGGCGTTGAATGTTAATGAATATGTCCGAAAAAACACATACCGTACAGACATGTAGCCCACTGAGAATTCTCGACTGTCTACACTACAATCCTTGATCAGGAGACAGTTGACCGTTTTAATTCATTAATAATATCGATGTTAAAAAAAGATATTGCGAGTATGTTAATGTAAAAAAACATGAAGCATTCTTCAACTCTTCTAAATGGGATTTTCTACGTTTATAGAGTTGCTTAAATTTCTCATCCATACTATCTTCAAGAAATTCATCATGTATTTTTTTTTCAATATATCAACTGTAATAATTATTCCAATGGGTACTAACCTGTATCTGTTCTCTTATGAGTATGACTATATGCAGTTTTTGGACAGTACTATTCCAGAGGGATCTGCATATGGCGTAAATATATTTTGACTAGTAGTATTTGCTAGATCCTTTGAGAACTGTGACTATTTGAATCAACGCTAGAAGACATTGTTGCTTCCACGCGTCTCCAAGTTTCTCAAATTCGTCGATATACATCGTACGCTAAGATGCTCGATCTTTTTCCTAACTTTTAATTTCACCTAATATGAGGCTAGAGTCCATGCAAACCCATGTATCTCATGATCTTTGTGGCGTTCATATAAACAGCCGCAATCAAAGCGTGTCTGAGCTGGGTTTTTTTGCAAAAATTATATGGGTTATGAATAGGGATCAGCGATAGGGATTTGATATTTGGAACATCGTGATGTCTTGCTGTCACCATAGAAAATTGTTGACCGCTTCTCTCTCGCAAGTGTTCCCTTTTTTAATTGTTCTAAATTTCGGATTTAGTTATTAGTTCTAGTGCAAATCCATGAGACTATCGCATTATGGGAATGCCGTTTAATATTAGTATATTGGGCGATACAAATAAACTAGTGTACGTTGCTGCGTACAAGATAGTTAGTTCTGATTGCATTGAACGGACAGGCAGTATAACATTACGGCGTGAATGACTCACCCATGGGATTCGTGTCGAAGAAACGCAGTTTAGCTCTCAGAACCACTGGAAACATTTTGTCGTGTAATTTCTGGCTAGCTGTCATCACCAGTCGGCTAAGAAACTCCACGGAGGGGAGAAGCAATATCAACGGACATGCGAGAAACACCATGAAGTAGAGTTGCTCTGTAATAACGTCTTTACAGTCTTCTTTCTGGTCTTCCATCGTGGTTGAGAAATCAACGGTACTTTTGTTGGAGAAGGAGATGTTGTTTTCCAGTGGCAAATCTTGTACCGGGTTGAGGGATGAAGCATTCATTTCTACTATGCTGATATCGACTTCAGTGTTGTTGTTGGTTTGAGTACAAACTTCAGACCTGTCGAGTCGAGAAGGAGAAGCTTCATAATTGGGTTGCGACAAACGCTCTTTTCATTGTAGAGTAAACTACACTGAACGGAACATAATTTTTTTGTCGACGTATATGTACATTCTCGACAGCATTGACTTATTTCGGTGTTTTTGTTTTCACCATCCATTATAAGGAACACAGCTGAAAGATCATAGTGCCGTACGCGTAATTATGTACCGAACGGCATTGATCCTACACGACTGTCACGGAAATTCCTTACGTCAGTAAACACCGACAGGTGATTTCGTCCCGTAGCTAGATTCCACATTGACTATGCACAAAGCATTAAAATCTAGCACAATACTATGTCAACAAACAACTTATTTCTGATTGGCGAATCAAAATGCGGATCGAACAGAAAGGTCCATCGTTTTGCTGCATTCAACATTGCCAGATCGGGAAAGCCACCGAACCCGTCAGGCCGCCTTTGTATTCCAAAGTGTTGAAATTTCATATGGTTGGAGGATTCAACTGCATAAATTGTTCGTTATCAATCAGCGGCAATATCTGAATTCTGTGGATTGACCAATTCATTATTGAAAGACGCAGAATGTTATGTAAGCACTGTATTCCATATTTGTGATATGCAAACAAATGGGAAAAGACGCCAGAAATGAATCTCATTCCCAATGTCATGTTTCAAGTCTGCACAATTCTGCCGCCATTCACCCTCCCAGCCCAGTAATTCCATTCATGTTCGACGCAGGCGTATAATGTATTGCAGTCGTTACACGCGAAACCTCGATACGTGGGGATTCGGGTTGTTAATAATTTACTGCAATTTTAGGCACTCACGGATCAGTGACTACACCATACACCATATGGTGTATTTGAAATTGGCGGTATTTGAAATACACCACGGGTGAATTGTGTAGTAAATATATTACAAGGAAATGGAAATTAGAGGATCCATAGGATAATATTAAATATTCCTTTTAGCCAAATCAGCTACTGCCCGTAAATAACTGTGTTAACTGTTTGGAACAAAACATTGTTTTTGTCATTCGAACCAGCGTGTTATTTCACTTCCTAGTGTCTGGCCATCGCATTAAAAAGTTAGCTTTAGTTATATATTGGGAAAACAGAGAAAAGGATAAGACGAATGAACTCACCATTTGAGAAGATATATATCGGAAGCAGATAAAATAATCTGAAAAAAAACAAGAAAAGGGAATTACGTCATTTCATCGAGAGTGTTTTAGTTACCCGTATATCATATCAGGCTCATGTGTGTCACAGAAGTGCTTGATGACCATTGTCACATTGACTAATACCGAAAAACTGAAGGTTATCAAAAGCTATATTGGGACGTCTTAATATACGGATACCGAGACATAGAGTCCATAAATATGGTTAACATATAACATCGTATACATACACAAATTAAATTATTACACCTCATGTAAATTCGTAAAGTTTTCATTGGTTGAGAGCCTGTCACGTGTCATTCTACAAATCGTGATGTTCAGTGATGATGCGGTCATATCTTGCCTTACCGTTGAATAAATGTCATGTACCACGGCATAGCGTTGAACATGACAAATTATTCCACGGCGACATCTGCCGGACCAAGAGTTGCCTCCCATAGTGCGCGCGCCAACATATTCCCCGAAACGAAGATTGATGTGTATATACGTCGGCCTGATGTGTATACGTCGGCACAGTTGGTGATAGAAATTAGTGAATGTGATTTGGTAATTGACTGAAATAAATTTGGCATCTTTTAAAAAGGTAAGTAAGATCACCGAGAACGTTACTCTTCCAGACTATGCGATTGAGTCAACAAACAAGCCGAGGTCGAACAGTCGATCTTGACACGGCGTTTTGAATTCAACAACGGTCGCGCAGTGTCGAACACGATATGCTTATTTCACCGTACCGTCCTCATTCACATGATTCATAAGTCCCCATTTTATTCAAATATGACATTCGGTATAATAAAACAAGTATTGCATGTTGTAGCGTGGGACATGACGATTTGTCAGCTATCGAAGCTGTCAGCTGCGCGCTCGTTGTACATCATATTTTCTCGAGCTGACAAATCGTCATGCCCCACGCTACAACATGCAATATTTGTATAATGGGTGATTACTATTCACAAATGTCTGTTTACAAGTGAGAGAGATATTGGATGAAAATAATTACATCCCTTGTTGTTTTTTAATCCTTAGTCCAGTGTGCAAAAACTTCTCACAATATATCTTTGGGCCAAGCCGTACCCGTAAATGTCAATAAATGTCAATTATACGTAAAAAGCGAAAGTTTTGAAGGAAAACTAGGAAAAGGTGACTTTCGGTCACACCCTCGTGACACCATTTTCAATTAGCCATGATCCTTTTGGCAGATTTTTTTGCAAATAACTTCAATATGACCCCAATCTGATAGGCTATGAAGTCGCAGAGTGCCCGGTTTGTTGTTGCTCAAGGAGCGTAGAGAGTTTGGTATATTGAATATAACAACGTTAATGAAACAAGTAAGTTACTAGAAGAATCAACATATAGTATATTCACCTGTCCACCTAAGCAAAACAATAAGAAGAGTGGAAGGAATATCCATCCTTGTCCCGCCCTTAAGTATTCCACATAAACTCTCCAGCTCGAGTCACCGACCATTCCCTCCTCCTGTACCAATGTCTCCTGTTGGTCGTCCAGCTTACAACAGAAGTTAGCAAACGCTAAACGTAATTACATGGAATATCTGGGTGTGTATACCAGGTATTAGGAAAATTAAGATTAAATTCAGTACTTCTCAACAATATACTAATATATGACTCATGCCGTGAAATTAAAGATTTAATTTTCATCACTGAAGTTTGTTCTGGGTCAGGGGATTATCCGGGTAACCAAAAGGGGAAAGCATTTCCTTGTAATCAAATAGTATTCCCGTTTCAGTCCAAATGACTCTCAACTAGCTGATTTATATTTTTCCGACAGACATGCATCTCGTTTACCGTATCATGAAATGTGTGGAACTGAACATTTCGATTTTAATCAATCAAAATAATTCGGACCCGTCTCTTGTGTTTTATTGTGGAAAACAAATTTTCTGCATATGCACAGGCTCAATTATAACTCTTATATGGCTAATTCCACCGAAAACACTCTTTTTGTCTTCTTAATTGACAGAATGAAATAAAACAACGCATAAAAGGAAGCATATCTATTTGAGTTATCATTAAACGAGTAAACATGAAAATCTACTGGACTTTATCCAGCTATTGTTAAGACTAAAATGCTGATAATGTAATTCCATCCACGATGACAAAAGCAATACACACACTCTCAGAAATATTCAGAGAATTTTACTGAATAGATCAGGCTGCACAGTGACAACTCAGTTTCAGGGATTTTACCTGAAATCCAGGGATAATTTCTCGAAATTCAGGTATATCATCTATGAATTAAAGCTGAATTTTAGGGGATTTTACGTACGTGAATAGGATCGGGAACTTACTAATCAGGGTGGTAACTTTGCCTGAATTTCAGGGAAAATCCTCATTCAGGGATCTTCTTTCTGAAATTCAGGTAATGATCCCTGGATTTCAGGAAAAAATCCCTGAAAGTGAGTTGTCACTGTGCAGCCTGATCTATTCAGGATTATTCCCTGAATATTTCTGAGAGAGTATATACATCCTTCCTATGCCTGTTATTCTTCACAAATGGGACTGAGCCGCCAGATGCGGATTGTTCAATATAATATTCCCAATCTGATGATGCATAACATATTTTCCTTATATGAATATGCGAGAGTTGTCAGTGAATGGACCAGATGATACCAGCAACAACACGTCACAGTTGCAACAATTGTGTTTGAATTTATATTAGCGGCAAGTCCTTGCTCTAATGACACCTTGTATGGTATAAATGTAATATGGTTAGTGAAGGAACGGAGTTTCAGGTTTATCACCAATATATATTTGAATCTTGTTAACACCGCAAGTTGTGTTGCCACCATGTCAGCACAAACAGAATTAAATTACGCAACATAGCCTTCGGGAATGTAATTATATATAAAATATAGTCTAAACTCGAACGATGAGCTCTAATTACATGTAGGTATAAACGAATATAGTCTAAACGCGGACGATGAGTTCTAATTAAGTATAAACGAATATCAGTCATCCTAGAATGGACATCTTGCTAATGGCATATTTGATGAAATGATATTAGCTATATTTACTATAAAAAAACTGGATAATTGTATACAGGTTTGTATGTTTACTTACATACGAACTCTGTTATTACATAGAAAAGATATCATAATATATTTTTTCTGATGTCTGTTGGGACGGATATTGACGAGAAAGTGAATTCGTTTTCTATGAATTCTACCATACTTGTACCCACCTGAATTGACATTTTCTCGGCTTCATTGTCTTTATTCCGCACATTCTCTCTCTCGCCGATATATTGTGCAATGTCAACGCCTTTTTGGAGAAGCTCGTCAAGAGTACCAATGTCAGTAATGCTACCCTGTCCAAGAAAAAAATGGCAGTTTTATGGCCTCACCATTTGATTGTCCATGAATCACATGAAATGATGGGATAACCAGTTTGGTGAGGATTTCTCATATATGGGATGTATTAAAATCTTGAATTTCATTTGTATTGTCGGAAGCAAAATATTTACGATGACTTTGAACATGCATTCTTATTAGTTATGATATAGATAATGAAGACATACATGATACTTTCTCAAAGAGCACCAGTGATATTTGCTCCATTACATTGGCTACCGTACTCTAGGTTCAATCTCCAAGGGATGAAAATTAAACATCTGTTTATTGCTCTATATGAGCTAAATATGGGACATTCGACTGTGAGAATGGAATGAAAAATATTTGATGCAACCCATATCAGACGATTGAGCGCCAGCTGTATCCAACCTCCCCCAAGGCACGTGAAACGGGGCGCGTCCCGTTTCGCATGCCTTCTACATTTGTCCCTGCCGCCATTGGAGGAAGTCGACATTTATGACGTGGCTATGACGTATACGGACACACCCCCGCACACACCACGCTCTGTTTCAATCTGACCGAACAACTCCCTCAGTCCTGCACATGAGCGAACTACTTTTCATATGCTCGCCCCATATAAACGGGGAAATGATGTCAAGATTTTTTCTTTTTTTTTATGCTAGGCTAACAAAGATATATTACAGAATTGTAAAGTAAGCCGAACTTTCCACAAACATTTAATAAACTATCTATGATGTCCCTTCCGGTGGCGTGCTGCTCAAAAATCTGACTTGTGGCTGGGCTATTACTATGGCCCAGTGAGATGGTTGAACTCTATCTACCGTTTAGCTCGGAATTCTCTGAATCATTTGAAACTGCAAATGTTATAGACAGGCAGTCGAAATAAGCATTCCCCCCCCCCCCCAAAAAGGACCCCATCAATTACGGGGAATTTTGAATGCGAGGCGGGGATCAAATATGAAAAAAAACAACTGTTTCTTCAACGAAGTATTAATGGGCCTGAACCTGATGAGATTTTACCCCACACCTATCCCATGGTGCAATGCACATCCATGACAACTGAATGACAGGCGGAAAGAAAACACAATTCAGTTGCACGGCCACATCTTACATGTAACACGACATTAAATTAAAACAACAAAATTAAACCAACCGGAAGGGGAAGCTCTGTAAGCCAAATGCATGGAAGATTGTAGTGGCCATTAACTTCTTACAAGCTTATATTATACATGATGATCGTACCAGAGCAGGATATAGCAAATGGGCGCAGCGGACATCCATAAATTTGCATTTATCATGAAAAACTTGGTCGTGGGTCCCCAGCCTTAATGTGATTGGTCCGGTTATATACCTGTAGTGTGCGTCAGCAAATATATTAATGTAACCTTTCATATAGCTGAATTGATGCACAATTCTTCATGTGATAAAAGTTGGATACATTATCATCAGGATTGTGTAGTCTATTACTTTCATCGAACCATTCCAAGAGTAGATTCGATATCCCCTGGAAACCAGGACTTTAGGCAATAGAACCAACTGAAGTCTTACAGGATATTTTTGGTTAATTTATTGCGATCTGCACCGCACAAGCGATTTCAGAAGAATTTAAATACAACTGGAATAACGAGTTATTACTTCTCTCATCAGGACAATTCGATCGGCCGACTTCAGATACTGTAGCTGGTGAGTAACCAATATCCGGGTTTTCCCTTTCAGAAATCCACAAATACATCTGAAATAAAAAAGCAGCACAGTACCCGTTCAAGAGATAACCTTTCTTGCCACAATTCCTTTTTTGAATGCCTTCCCGGAATGCCTTTCTTTGATGGAGTGAAGGACCGTACTCTCTATCTGGTGTATAAGTCTTTAAATAACCTTTCTCCAACATACCGGTAATAAAAACAACTTTTTATTCCTTCTAAAACATTCAATGTACATGTATTTCAATTCGCTCAGCCAAACAGTCGCTGGGTAAAACGTATACAGAATACTACAAAAGTAGCTTCAGATTCCATGAAATTATACTATGGAACGTTCTTCTAGACAACATCAACGTCGCTCCTTCATTAAACTCTTTTGCTATTGTTTGCCTAATGATTGAGGATAATGTGCCAACGAATGGTGATGTTTCTTATGCATTATTCGTATGCAATTTTATCTGTAAATGTATGTTTTTTTTCTGGAAATTTGACTATATAGTCGACATTCGCAGTATTGCATTGTGATTGATGGTGAGGGCTTCAGGGAAGCACAGTTTTTTGTACCTATGGAACAACCCTCAGTAAATAAAGATATTGTCATATTATAACTTCATTCTTAATTATAGATTTATTTTAAATTCAATACGGTATAATTTCCGGTCATTGCGAATTCAGGCCAAAGTTTTTCCAGTAAAGTGTATTATTTTTTACTGGAAATAATCTCCATATAAGAGTTAGTTTACTCATTCGGGGTTTTGTAAATCTTCGCAAGTATAATCTGTTCTTCAATAGTGGAGATCAAAACGACACTACATGCATAGAGCAAATCCCAGAAAATGTTAGGCATTCGTTCGCCAAAGGAAGACATCTCAATACTGGATAATGTGATGGTCGCTTAAATTTAAGAAATGTTCCTACGAAGTAGGCTACCATCTGCATATTGTCCGGTAGTCAGTGAGTCCGTCCGCATCATTTTGTCGGCAAAATAAGGAGAACCGTTGACACAGGAACCTTGATTTTTTGCTAGGTGCACTAGCGGACTGTTACTAGCAAGTTCTGAGCTGGCCTACTTTTGATGAAATTTTTTGGTGATTTTTGATGAAATTCACTGGTGATTCTGACTTGGGCTGTGCCCATCCTAATATCGGCAGGATTTCAACTTGAGGCGGGGGGATTTCCAAGGGTTCAGTCCTAATGCCTACCCTACTTCGTAGGTTCTGTGTGTGACGTGTGTGACGTTTCACACTGCCATGTATCACAAAATAATGTTATGTTCCTTTTTATTATCTCTGAATCCCATCGCCTACATGCCCCTTCACTTACTCATTGAAAATATGCCGTCCCACTTCTGTGTCCACAGCACTCAATGGATCGTCAAGTATATAAATAGAGGCATCTCGATATATCGCTCTGAAACCAGACAAATCAAGTACGTTTGTACATAGCAAGCACATATAACAATCAAACTTCATTAAATTCAATTTACAGATACCTATCATTGCAAAACTGGAAGATTACGCCCACAGGTCAAACGATGTAATAATGCAGTGCAAAAGTTAAACCCTGGAATTTGAAGGCGACGGTTTGGCGAATTATGGTGCATTGAAAGAACAAACATAGGTCACGCGTGCCATTGTACATGTTTGTAGATGTAATACAACGGAAACGTTGCCAGTAGGATGGGAGATTCGCAGTCACCATGTCAGCTGAGTCGGCCACATAACCTCACCTGGCGAGGGCAACACGTGACTTCTGTCCTCCACTTAGCATGAGTCCTCGTTCTCCAACCAAACTCTCGTCTTTGTATGGCAACATATTGACGTCCTGATGACGAGAAATTGCGTCGATGAGAACAAGATAATTCCCCGGGACCACTATAATGCTCGCACAGTCAAAATATGGTGTTAACCTCAACAGCAATAAAACATAATATTTCCCCAAACGTAGCCCAAAATGCACCTGTTAATTTCAAATTGGCCGTTTCGACGTGGAAGACGAGACAGCGTGTTTCAATGAAATAGCTATTATATATTTATCTGGAAAATGTGCTGAATATGACAACCTTTTCTGCTTTTTAATGACTTTCTCAAAAAATTGAGGCAATTTGTTTTTATACAGAAATGGCATTTACCTTGGAGTAATGGTACAAGCGTTCTCTTTGAGATGATATATGGATAAAAGAGGTTTGCGTTAAAGATTATTTGACTAGTTGTCCAAAGGGGGAATTCATTTTCATTCCTGGCTGAACAGTTTTAAGTTTAGAGTAAACCATCATGGAGGTAAGATACATGTACATCATAATGCCAATTTGTTAATTTTCGCCCGGCTAATTTAATCTAATTCACATTCCAAACGCTTGTTAGAAAGAATCCACTTCTCTGTCTTCTACATGGTATACTGCATGATATATTAGTAGAGGTATTACATAACTGAAGTATATATCTATACAACAATTATCTCCCCCTGTACTGACACATAGTTCGTGTGACTGGCAGTCTTACAGCCGCGAAATAAACTTGCCTGCAATATTTTTGTCAATACGAAACCACTCAGCAGCCCGGAATAAATGGAAAGACTGTGCATTATATGTGTTCTGACAGTTATTTTGAAGTTTATCGAAGATAGCAGAGTGCAAAATTACCATCAGTTTGGCCGTTATTATAAGCTCTTTTTGTTTTCTCTGTTTATCTCGCATTATTTAAATGCGACTCTCTTATCTCGCAACATCTATCGTGGTCTTTGTACAGCGGGATAAATATTGCTTCTAGAGAGTCAATGGATCATTCTTGAGCTATAATCTCACAGAATCTGCTCTAGGCGAAAAAATCACAAAAAAACAAAAATAGGCTAGGGGGAAAGTAATCCACAATACGGCGGATATCAAGCAAGTGCTGTATATCACTGTACTCGGAACCGATCGTTTTTGACCACGTGATAATTCTTCCAAGTTTATAGTTGCTGATATATATATAGTACCACCCTGCTGAGTATTGCCAGTCTTTCAAACGAGCATATTCGAATTGATGGCTGTGTTGCCTTCGGACCGGCAGGGCTCAGTGAGTAACGCTCCAATGGCCTTAGTTATATCCCTTTCTTGAGCGTGAAAATCATGGCTCATACACGGCTTGAAAATTTGACAAAAGCTTACAGTTTATAAGGATTGTTCTGAACCTACCTAGGAAATTTTAACATGATCGATTAAATTTATATTTTCTTAATGGATATATTTTTCTCCACGTAATATTGAAAACAGTTTTTACCCCTCGGCCAACTTTGGCCTAGGGGTATTGCCGTCATCATGTACGGCTGTCCGTACGTCCGTACGTACGTACGTCCGTCCGTCCGTTACCGCGATATCTACAGAACCGTTTCATGCATGGCAACCAAACTTGTTACATCTATTTATCTTCACGTAAATCAGAAGCCTATCGAAAATGAGTCATCTCGGACAATATTTTGCAGAGTTATGCCCCTTTTTACAAATAAAAATCCATTTATGATTTATTGTGATAATTTCAAAACCGTTCCATATACAACATCCTAACGTGATACAGTTGTTTCTCTTGACCTGAACTAGATGCCTATCGAAAATGAGTCGTGTCAGAAAATATTTTGCAGAGTTATGCCCCTTGTCTAATAAAATCCACTAATTCCTATGTTAAGTTTGCATATAATTTCTATATCATGTTTGTATACTATCACATTTATTTATTGATTGGATGACTGATTTATTGATTTATTCTCTTACACAATGCAAAGAATGCCTGCAAATCTGTTTTGAAAATGACACTAGATGCCTATCAAAAATGAGTCGTGTCAGAAAGTATGCCCCTTGTCTAACAAAATCCACTAATTCCAATGCTAATTTTGCATATTATTTCTATATCATGTTAGTATACTATCACATTTATTTATTGATTGGATGACTGATTTATTGATTTATTTTCTTAAACAATGCAAAGAATGCTTGCAAATCTGTTTTGAAAATGACATACATGTGCCATTTAGTATACATGTACTGTATTTATCTAGCCATGTGAACTGTTGTTTTAGTGAGACATCGATACAGCTCTTTCAATTTATTCCAGAAACAAATTAATTTAAGGGGAGGAAAACTTTTCTTTTTTTTCAAAGAAAGTACACTTACAATACCAGGGTAAATATTTCTTCCCACAAGCCAATCAATTGGTAGAGACACCCTTACATTATAATAGCTGGGGTTCAGAGCCGAGGGGTTTCGATAGCGCAGCTTCATGTTCCTTGTATGAACTAGCGGCATGACGACATATAGGCGACACATCCTATAACATGCTCAAGGTATGTTTCATGTTTGCAATTTTAAGAGGGCGTTGAATCTCATTTTCGATTTCTTCTTTTTCATTTCAGTCATTTTGCCGCACCCTATACCCATCCTGAGGAAATTCAGCGGTCTTCTGACCTAACAAAAATTTCCCGCCAGCCCTTTGAGCGTAAAATGTGCTTTCTGGATTTTTTTCTTTTAGGCTAGCCTCACTGACCCCAAGACGGTCTGAAGGCCGACCAGAAGATAGTCCTGTCTGCATTGGAACAGTACGTTATTGATTGGTCTAAGCGAGAAAAGGTTGAACCTACAGTACTCGCTGATTGGCTGGACCTCACCAAGAGCAAGGTCGTTGGAACAATCCGCCATATTGACAGAAGTACTCTTCCCCAAGCAAAACAAGTACTGAGAAACCTCAATTCGCAAGAAGTTCTAGCAAATCTCCAGAGTAAAATTCGTCATAGTCCCAGCAGACAAAGCTCCGAATAATATAATATTCATATGTAAATATTACTATTACCAGGTGCTGGTTAAAGAATTGAGTGTAGACATATCTTCATCAAATACGTCTACTTACTTCCAAATTGCATTTACTCTGGAAGATTTATTTAACAATCACAAAAAGTTTCTCAGGGAAAGAGGTATTTGTCTTTCAATCAATCATAACGACATACCAAAACTATACTGGACTCCCAAAATGCATAAATCACCATACAAAGCTAGATTCATAGCTGGTTCTAGAAGCTGCACCACTAAGCTTCTTTCAACCCTATTGACGAGGGCCCTTCAGGAGGTAAAAGCATTTTGGGAAAGGTATTGCGCCATTATTTCTAAGAACTCTGGCGTTGAATGTATGTGGATATTGAAAAACTCAAAATGTCTTACGGAAGAACTTGATGCTAAAGGTCACATACCGTACAGACATGTATCCACATGGGATTTCTCGACTCTCTATACTACAATCCCTCATCAGGACCTTATTGACCGTCTAAGTTCATTAATAGTATCTGTGTTCAAGAAAACTGATCGTAGATATATTAATGTCAGAAGCCATAAAGCATTCTTTAGCTCTACTACATACAAGAGATATCATTCATGGGATGTTTCTTTGTTTATAGAGTTGCTTGAATTTCTCATTAAAAATATCTATGTGAAATTTGGCAACACAATATATCAGCAGCATATAGGTATTCCAATGGGTACTAATTGTGCACCCCTGTTGGCTGACCTGTATCTGTTCTCTTATGAATATGACTATATGCAGGCGCTTTCAAAAACCGATCCATTCAAAGCCCGTTCCTTCTCATTCACCAAACGCTATATAGACGATCTTCTCGCTGTGGATAACCGCTATATAAATGAGGCAGTGAAGGATATATATCCGCCTTCACTGGATTTGAAGGAAACTACAGATAGCCCTACAGGCACATCATATTTAGATCTATATCTCTATAAAAATGAAGCGGGCATTCTCTCTCGTCGACTTTATGACAAAGAGATGATTACAATTTCGACATCGTAAACTATCCCTTTCTGGACAGTAATATTCCAGTGGGACCTGCATATGGCGTATACATATCTCGCTTAGTAGCATTTGCTAGATCCTGTGTTAAATGTGACGATTTTAATCAACGTCACAAAACACTGGTGCAGAAACTTAAAAAACGGGGCTATTCCACCAAGCGCCTACACTCAAAGTTTCTCAAATTTGGCGATACATATCGCATGCTGATAGCAAAATACGAACGTAGCGTGCAAGATCTATGGCGCTACGTTTCGTAACTTGTGTCTAATTCCGCTTAACCCGGGGGCTAGGGGCCGTATGAACCCATGTACTTCAAGATCCTCATGGTACTCATATGAACAGTCACAATCAAAGCGTGACTGAGATACATCATTCTTTAGATGACGACTTTACAACGAATATTATGGATTAAGAATACTGATCAGCGATACGGATTTGATATTTTTGGAACATCATGATGTCTTGCCGGCATCATTGAAAACTGTTGACCGCTTCTCTCTTGCAGGAAACAAACCTATGTTTTTGTATACTATGATTGTCTTTTTGAATTTGGTGCTAATACTGTTATATGGAAAATGGAATAGGTCTTTGGATTATGGACGCGGATATTCTCTAATGGACGACGGCTGGATTATGAATGACGGACTAGACGCTTGTAATATGCCTATTTGTGTCGCTTTGTTAATCAATTTTCCGATAGAAACAGCAGTTAAACCCGAGAAGGAAGTTTCCTCTTGTAATTTATTTGTTTGTTTTATTCGATTGTTACTTGTATGAAAACAGACGTCCCTTTCCTCATCCGGCTTGTGAGACGGAATCTCCTAATGAACACCTGCACCTGACACATGTACATTTCACATAACCGTGGTAAATCGTGTAATAATTGCACTGTTTGCTCGATGTTATTGACACAAGTGTTATAGAATTGGAAATATAACATCCTTTTAACGATTAGAAGAAGCACTATGACATTGAGACCATTACAGTTATACCTGATTACACTCTCAGATATTTTGTTTCATTTGTTCTTCAGAGATTTTTGAAAGTTTTCATTGAAATAGACGAATCAGGAAGGCGTATTTAGTGCAGCTCCCAGCCAAATCAGAGGCCGATTGGCACAGGCTTGAACGTTTTATATTTCATCTGGTTTACACCAGGTGTGAACACTTTCCCTTTTCCCAATCTGTCAAGCAATGTTGCGCAAAAAAGGTAAGTAATAGCGTATGGGGACACTACATCTAGCAATGACGTAAGATCTGCCTCCAGCACTTCCAACACTTATCAGGCCAGGCCGATATGTTGGACTCGACTGCTATTGGCGGCTGAGCATAATTACGACTTACGCCATAAATATACTTACTAGACGCTCCCGAGTGATCTATGCTCACCACCTGGAATCATTTCAATAAGTATACATTGCATGTGGTTTGACGTAAAAATGTACTCTCTAAAATGTAGTGATGTCGCGATGGCTGAGCGCCATGGGTCATTAAGATCTGTATCATGGATGGTAAACCGCGATGCCAGAAAATAATACAAACGTTTTAAGTAAAGGAGGGGCATTTCTTTCATCATGCAGATGAAAATAGTTTTAATTGATTTGGGATAGGGAATTAGAGGTTTATTTATTAGCCATTTAGAAGTTTAGATTTTGTTGAAAGTGAAAGAGAGTGAACTTTGAGGGATTTCAGAGGCATAATTTTCAACCTCGGGGGCGCTTTGCATACTCCAACTGTTGAATCTAAAATGCCAAATGTTTGGTCAGTCCTATCACTCTATCGAACCACCATTAAAACGCATAAATGGTTCTGTTGTGTCTTTTGTTCATTTTTATCCCATTTTGAGATGGCTGGGTACTTCTGTTAGGAAGTTCAGCTTATTTTGAAAAAGTAGACGAATCATCATGTTGTAGCCCCATAAGAGCAGGGAAAATGAACGTCCTCTACTTCCTTAAACTTGTGATTTCAGATTTATAGATTTATTTATGTAGCTCGGAAAAGTAACTATAGATTAAATAATATCCCCAGTGTCTTACTTGTTTCCTGAGAACAGAACAGATGACTGAAATGAATTGGTCATCCGTTATACTGACGAGTTGTTATGTAACAATACATAATAATTATGAATCGAAGACAGAAGGATGAAAGAGGTAATTTTCACAAGGAGAAGGTTATCGTTTATTGATGTGTATAAATTTTCAAATTTTATCTTCCTCTGTTTCCGTTAATCATCTTGAAAACATACTCTCCAAAACAACTGTGTATAAAATATGCACAGTTTCATAATATATTCACTTTTTCATCCATAACTTAAACTGGATGTCATTTCCGTCCATGATTAGCTATGTATATAATGGCAGGATCAATGAATGTAACAAGGACATTGAAGTTTACAAAGATATATGAATACCAGATAATAATATATCAATCCTATTTAATTATTTCATCAAATGAAATAGCAAGATCATTGCATATACATGGTAGATGGCTTGTACTGGGCGGACTTACACACACGCTGAAATTGGTATTTTATTGTGAGAACTATGAACATGAACAGTATACTTATATATTTATATTATTGAAAACCATAAAAATGTGCGAGTGTATCGATTGTGAGCTCGATATAGGTATAAAGTTATTCCAATTTATTCTTTAGTCTCCAACTTTGCCGAGTAGAACAACCATTTAGCAAATATCTTTTTTCTAGATTGGCTTTTTTTGTAGAATTTTATGGGGGTTTTTTCAGTTGAACGAAATTGAATAAAATGAGACGGTCACATTTTAAACATTAGTATCCCAGCAATCAGAATATCATTTGCAAAACTTAAGCATCCAGTATTAACTACCTATACTTCAAATCAACCGAACTCTCGTGATGAATAGTTCTCCAGAAATTAACGATTTTATAAAACTGGAGAAATAAAGTAATGGAATTAAAGAGATAAACAGATAAGAGTCTATTTATTAACTGCTAGTTATTGCCCCGGCAGTGACTTCGTAGTGACCCCCCCCCCCCCTGTGAATTTCCAGCTTGAAGGAGTCTCCACTCAATTAGGCAAAAATCAGATTTTGATGGCTAAATTTTTCACCTTTATTTATTAATCAAAATAAAATTTCACCTTTATTTATTCATCAAAATAAAATTTCACCTTTATTTATTCATCAAAATAAAATTTCACCTTTATTTATTCATCAAAACAAAATTTCACCTTTATTTATTCATCAAAATAAAATTTCACCTTTATTTATTCATCAAAATAAAATTTCACCTTTATTTATTCATCAAAATAAAATTTCATCTTTATTTATTCATCAAACTTGAACTTACTTGGAAGAACGAATAGATATTAAAGAAATGTTCAATAAAGATTTTGTCTCGTAAAGGAGAAGTGGCGGTTACATAGGAAAATGTCCATTAATTTACTGAATTTATTCATTTTTGCATAAAACTCCTATGGAGTTTGGGTATCTACGGAGAGCATACCCAAATTTTATACTGTAAAATCTCACAATTAAAAGTGGCATTATTAAACAGCACCAACAGCCAATTATCAATACTTTTTCTTTTCTCATTAGCTTTGAAAAAGTTGAAAGTATCTCCAACGAAACGTCAGCTCCACAGCAATAAAGAAGTTGTTATCCATAGAATAGCATTGTGTTAATTATCAAGACGTCAAACTCAAAAGCCGTATTTATAACAGTGCATGGCTTCATTCAGATTCGGTTAAATTCACAGTTCCGATAAAAACGGATTTGGTTGCGCATTTCCACAACTATATTTAACATGCTTCAATTCCTTAGTTACAATTCATATAGAGGAAAACCGGCCGAGTATCAGCATTTGCTACAGGATCCACCCATATTTTTAAGCGATAACTTTGAATGATAGTGATGGAAGAATAGAACGGCATCATCTGACAAAAAAGTAATCTGACCCCACAGACTGATATATTCTAACTGCTTCAACATAACTTACAAACGTCTGGTCCGTTATTAATAATTCAGCTGTCGTCCATCAAAGAATATCCGGATCCATAATCCAAATACCTATTCCATATTCCAGCATTAGCACCAAATTCTAAAAGGCAATCATAGTATACCTAAACATAGGCTCTGTACTATCAGAGCTCCATGCATGTGGAGATCAGATCAGAAAAACAGTCAATGTCAGTTAATATGAAAGCAATGGAACAAGCAATAATATCAAGCCCAATTCGAGTTTATTCGCTGATCAATCTCCGGATAACACGTGTGATACTTAAACCAGTACATATAGAAGATGAAAATCCACGTTTCAACGCTTATCGGTGTTTATAAATCGAGTTTACTTACTTTCAGTTGCTCTGTTAATTCTGATAGTCGACATATGTTTTCATGTGTATATTTAAAAAATAATATTTTCATAGCCGGGCTAAATGGTTATTTTATGCACGGTTAGTGTGGGAAAGTTTACATTTCAGGGTAAGGGCGAAGCACGCGCCATAAAATTTATAAGCTTTTACACACTAACCGTGCGTAAAATAACCATTTAGAACGCCTATGAAAATTTTATTTCTATTCTATTGTACTACTCAAATTGATTATCAAGAAAGATTACAATATGAGGTTGAAAACATATTTTTAACTTTGACAACCTTTTTCCCTTTTTTGAAAAAAAACCCTCGTCCACTGATGTTGGGTCGATGCTCCCGTCTCGGTTGGCATCGTGCCAATGTCAGTGGATGGGTTTATGTGGTCTCTCAAATGGGGAGTGATTTCGTCAGCTAAATCAGCTGTTGGGAAATTACGTGGATATATGCCTATTTGTGTCGCTTTGTTAATCAATTTTCCGATAGAAACAGCAGTTAAACCCGAGAAGGAAGTTTCCTCTTGTAATTTATTTGTTTGTTTTATTCGATTGTTACTTGTATGAAAGCAGACGTCCCTTTCCTCATCAAGCTTGTGAAACGGAATCTCCTAATGAACACCTGCACCTGACACATGTACATTTCACATAACCGTGGTAAATCGTGTAATAATTGCACTGTTTGCTCGATGTTATTGACACAAGTGTTATAGAATTGGAAATATAACATCCTTTTAACGATTAGAAGAAGCACTATGACATTGAGACCATTACAGTTATACCTGATTACACTCTCAGATATTTTGTTTCATTTGTTCTTCAGAGTATTTGGCTCTACATAAAACTAAATGTTTCTTCGTCTGCTACACAGATTGAACCAAAGCTGAAGAACTATTATCGTATGAAGAACACAAAATACAAAACCAGAAATCCACGTGAAATCAAATATTGTTCTATGCAGAGCCAATAAGATCCCAGATTTTTGAAAGTTTTCATTGAAATAGACGAATCAGGAAGGCGTATTTAGTGCAGCTCCCAGCCAAATCAGAGGCCGATTGGCACAGGCTTGAACGTTTTATATTTCATCTGGTTTACACCAGGTGAGAACACTTTCCCTTTTCCCAATCTGTCAAGCAATGTTGCGCAAAAAGGTAAGTAATAGTGTATGGGGACACTACATCTAGCAATGACGTAAGATCTGCCTCCAGCACTTCCAACACTTATCAGGCCAGGCCGATATGTTGGACTCGACTGCTATTGGCGGCTGAGCATAATTACGACTTACGCCATAAATATACTTACTAGACGCTCCCGAGTGATCTATGCTCACCACCTGGAATCATTTCAATAAGTATACATTGCATGTGGTTTGACGTAAAAATGTACTCTCTAAAATGTAGTGATGTCGCGATGGCTGAGCGCCATGGGTCATTAAGATCTGTATCATGGATGGTAAACCGCGATGCCAGAAAATAATACAAACGTTTTAAGTAAAGGAGGGGCATTTCTTTCATCATGCAGATGAAAATAGTTTTAATTGATTAGGGATAGGGAATTAGAGGTTTATTTATTAGCCATTTAGAAGTTTAGATTTTGTTGAAAGTGAAAGAGAGTGAACTTTGAGGGATTTCAGAGGCATAATTTTCAACCTCGGGGGCGCTTTGCATACTCCAACTGTTGAATCTAAAATGCCAAATGTTTGGTCAGTCCTATCACTCTATCGAACCACCATTAAAACGCATAAATGGTTCTGTTGTGTCTTTTGTTCATTTTTATCCCATTTTGAGATGGCTGGGTACTTCTGTTAGGAAGTTCAGCTTATTTTGAAAAAGTAGACGAATCATCATGTTGTAGCCCCATAAGAGCAGGGAAAATGAACGTCCTCTACTTCCTTAAACTTGTGATTTCAGATTTATAGATTTATTTATGTAGCTCGGAAAAGTAACTATAAATTAAATAATATCCCCAGTGTCTTACTTGTTTCCTGAGAACAGAACAGATGACTGAAATGAATTGGTCATCCGTTATACTGACGAGTTGTTATGTAACAATACATAATAATTATGAATCGAAGACAGAAGGATGAAAGAGGTAATTTTCACAAGGAGAAGGTTATCGTTTATTGATGTGTATAAAATTTCAAATTTTATCTTCCTCTGTTTCCGTTAATCATCTTGAAAACATACTCTCCAAATCAACTGTGTATAAAATATGCACAGTTTCATAATATATTCACTTTTTCATCCATAACTTAAACTGGATGTCATTTCCGTCCATGATTAGCTATGTATATAATGGCAGGATCAATGAATGTAACAAGGACATTGAAGTTTACAAAGATATATGAATACCAGATAATAATATATCAATCCTATTTAATTATTTCATCAAATGAAATAGCAAGATCATTGCATATACATGGTAGATGGCTTGTACTGGGCGGACTTACACACACGCTGAAATTGGTATTTTATTGTGAGAACTATGAACATGAACAGTATACTTATATATTTATATTATTGAAAACCATAAAAATGTGCGAGTGTATCGATTGTGAGCTCGATATAGGTATAAAGTTATTCCAATTTATTCTTTAGTCTCCAACTTTGCCGAGTAGAACAACCATTTAGCAAATATCTTTTTTCTAGATTGGCTTTTTTTGTAGAATTTTATGGGGGGTTTTTCAGTTGAACGAAATTGAATAAAATGAGACGGTCACATTTTAAACATTAGTATCCCAGCAATCAGAATATCATTTGCAAAACTTAAGCATCCAGTATTAACTACCTATACTTCAAATCAACCGAACTCTCGTGATGAATAGTTCTCCAGAAATTAACGATTTTATAAAACTGGAGAAATAAAGTAATGGAATTAAAGAGATAAACAGATAAGAGTCTATTTATTAACTGCTAGTTATTGCCCCGGCAGTGACTTCGTAGTGACCCCCCCCCCCCCCTGTGAATTTCCAGCTTGAAGGAGTCTCCACTCAATTAGGCAAAAATCAGATTTTGATGGCTAAATTTTTCACCTTTATTTATTCATCAAAATAAAATTTCACCTTTATTTATTCATCAAAATAAAATTTCACCTTTATTTATTCATCAAAATAAAATTTCACCTTTATTTATTCATCAAAATAAAATTTCACCTTTATTTATTCATCAAAATAAAATTTCACCTTTATTTATTCATCAAAATAAAATTTCACCTTTATTTATTCAGCAAACTTGAACTTACTTGGAAGAACGAATAGATATTAAAGAAATGTTCAATAAAGATTTTGTCTCGTAAAGGAGAAGTGGCGGTTACATAGGAAAATGTCCATTAATTTACTGAATTTATTCATTTTTGCATAAAACTCCTATGGAGTTTGGGTATCTACGGAGAGCATACCCAAATTTTATACTGTAAAATCTCACAATTAAAAGTGGCATTATTAAACAGCACCAACAGCCAATTATCAATACTTTTTCTTTTCTCATTAGCTTTGAAAAAGTTGAAAGTATCTCCAACGAAACGTCAGCTCCACAGCAATAAAGAAGTTGTTATCCATAGAATAGCATTGTGTTAATTATCAAGACGTCAAACTCAAAAGCCGTATTTATAACAGTGCATGGCTTCATTCAGATTCGGTTAAATTCACAGTTCCGATAAAAACGGATTTGGTTGCGCATTTCCACAACTATATTTAACATGCTTCAATTCCTTAGTTACAATTCATATAGAGGAAAACCGGCCGAGTATCAGCATTTGCTACAGGATCCACCCATATTTTTAAGCGATAACTTTGAATGATAGTGATGGAAGAATAGAACGGCATCATCTGACAAAAAAGTAATCTGACCCCACAGACTGATATATTCTAACTGCTTCAACATAACTTACAAACGTCTGGTCCGTTATTAATAATTCAGCTGTCGTCCATCAAAGAATATCCGGATCCATAATCCAAATACCTATTCCATATTCCAGCATTAGCACCAAATTCTAAAAGGCAATCATAGTATACCTAAACATAGGCTCTGTACTATCAGAGCTCCATGCATGTGGAGATCAGATCAGAAAAACAGTCAATGTCAGTTAATATGAAAGCAATGGAACAAGCAATAATATCAAGCCCAATTCGAGTTTATTCGCTGATCAATCTCCGGATAACACGTGTGATACTTAAACCAGTACATATAGAAGATGAAAATCCACGTTTCAACGCTTATCGGTGTTTATAAATCGAGTTTACTTACTTTCAGTTGCTCTGTTAATTCTGATAGTCGACATATGTTTTCATGTGTATATTTAAAAAATAATATTTTCATAGCCGGGCTAAATGGTTATTTTATGCACGGTTAGTGTGGGAAAGTTTACATTTCAGGGTAAGGGCGAAGCACGCGCCATAAAATTTATAAGCTTTTACACACTAACCGTGCGTAAAATAACCATTTAGAACGCCTATGAAAATTTTATTTCTATTCTATTGTACTACTCAAATTGATTATCAAGAAAGATTACAATATGAGGTTGAAAACATATTTTTAACTTTGACAACCTTTTTCCCTTTTTTGAAAAAAACCCCTCGTCCACTGATGTTGGGTCGATGCTCCCGTCTCGGTTGGCATCGTGCCAATGTCAGTGGATGGGTTTATGTGGTCTCTCAAATGGGGAGTGATTTTGTCAGCTAAATCAGCTGTTGGGAAATTACGTGGATATATGCCTATTTGTGTCGCTTTGTTAATCAATTTTCCGATAGAAACAGCAGTTAAACCCGAGAAGGAAGTTTCCTCTTGTAATTTATTTGTTTGTTTTATTCGATTGTTACTTGTATGAAAGCAGACGTCCCTTTCCTCATCAAGCTTGTGAAACGGAATCTCCTAATGAACACCTGCACCTGACACATGTACATTTCACATAACCGTGGTAAATCGTGTAATAATTGCACTGTTTGCTCGATGTTATTGACACAAGTGTTATAGAATTGGAAATATAACATCCTTTTAACGATTAGAAGAAGCACTATGACATTGAGACCATTACAGTTATACCTGATTACACTCTCAGATATTTTGTTTCATTTGTTCTTCAGAGTATTTGGCTCTACATAAAACTAAATGTTTCTTCGTCTGCTACACAGATTGAACCAAAGCTGAAGAACTATTATCGTATGAAGAACACAAAATACAAAACCAGAAATCCACGTGAAATCAAATATTGTTCTATGCAGAGCCAATAAGATCCCAGATTTTTGAAAGTTTTCATTGAAATAGACGAATCAGGAAGGCGTATTTAGTGCAGCTCCCAGCCAAATCAGAGGCCGATTGGCACAGGCTTGAACGTTTTATATTTCATCTGGTTTACACCAGGTGAGAACACTTTCCCTTTTCCCAATCTGTCAAGCAATGTTGCGCAAAAAGGTAAGTAATAGTGTATGGGGACACTACATCTAGCAATGACGTAAGATCTGCCTCCAGCACTTCCAACACTTATCAGGCCAGGCCGATATGTTGGACTCGACTGCTATTGGCGGCTGAGCATAATTACGACTTACGCCATAAATATACTTAATAGACGCTCCCGAGTGATCTATGCTCACCACCTGGAATCATTTCAATAAGTATACATTGCATGTGATTTGACGTAAAAAGGTACTCTCTAAAATGTAGCGGTGTCGCGATGGCTGAGCGCCATGGGTCATTAAGATCGGTATCATGGATGGTAAAACGCAATGCCAGAAAATAATACAAACGTTTTAAGTAAAGGAGGGGCATTTCTTTCATCATGCAGATGAAAATAGTTTTAATTGATTAGGGATAGGGAATTAGAGGTTTATTTATTAGCCATTTAGAAGTTTAGATTTTGTTGAAAGTGAAAGAGAGTGAACTTTGAGGGATTTCAGAGGCATAATTTTCAACCTCGGGGGCGCTTTGCATACTCCAACTGTTGAATCTAAAATGCCAAATGTTTGGTCAGTCCTATCACTCTATCGAACCACCATTAAAACGCATAAATGGTTCTGTTGTGTCTTTTGTTCATTTTTATCCCATTTTGAGATGGCTGGGTACTTCTGTTAGGAAGTTCAGCTTATTTTGAAAAAGTAGACGAATCATCATGTTGTAGCCCCATAAGAGCAGGGAAAATGAACGTCCTCTACTTCCTTAAACTTGTGATTTCAGATTTATAGATTTATTTATGTAGCTCGGAAAAGTAACTATAAATTAAATAATATCCCCAGTGTCTTACTTGTTTCCTGAGAACAGAACAGATGACTGAAATGAATTGGTCATCCGTTATACTGACGAGTTGTTATGTAACAATACATAATAATTATGAATCGAAGACAGAAGGATGAAAGAGGTAATTTTCACAAGGAGAAGGTTATCGTTTATTGATGTGTATAAAATTTCAAATTTTATCTTCCTCTGTTTCCGTTAATCATCTTGAAAACATACTCTCCAAATCAACTGTGTATAAAATATGCACAGTTTCATAATATATTCACTTTTTCATCCATAACTTAAACTGGATGTCATTTCCGTCCATGATTAGCTATGTATATAATGGCAGGATCAATGAATGTAACAAGGACATTGAAGTTTACAAAGATATATGAATACCAGATAATAATATATCAATCCTATTTAATTATTTCATCAAATGAAATAGCAAGATCATTGCATATACATGGTAGATGGCTTGTACTGGGCGGACTTACACACACGCTGAAATTGGTATTTTATTGTGAGAACTATGAACATGAACAGTATACTTATATATTTATATTATTGAAAACCATAAAAATGTGCGAGTGTATCGATTGTGAGCTCGATATAGGTATAAAGTTATTCCAATTTATTCTTTAGTCTCCAACTTTGCCGAGTAGAACAACCATTTAGCAAATATCTTTTTTCTAGATTGGCTTTTTTTGTAGAATTTTATGGGGGTTTTTTCAGTTGAACGAAATTGAATAAAATGAGACGGTCACATTTTAAACATTAGTATCCCAGCAATCAGAATATCATTTGCAAAACTTAAGCATCCAGTATTAACTACCTATACTTCAAATCAACCGAACTCTCGTGATGAATAGTTCTCCAGAAATTAACGATTTTATAAAACTGGAGAAATAAAGTAATGGAATTAAAGAGATAAACAGATAAGAGTCTATTTATTAACTGCTAGTTATTGCCCCGGCAGTGACTTCGTAGTGACCCCCCCCCCCCCTGTGAATTTCCAGCTTGAAGGAGTCTCCACTCAATTAGGCAAAAATCAGATTTTGATGGCTAAATTTTTCACCTTTATTTATTCATCAAAATAAAATTTCACCTTTATTTATTCATCAAAATAAAATTTCACCTTTATTTATTCATCAAAATAAAATTTCACCTTTATTTATTCATCAAAATAAAATTTCACCTTTATTTATTCATCAAAATAAAATTTCACCTTTATTTATTCATCAAACTTGAACTTACTTGGAAGAACGAATAGATATTAAAGAAATGTTCAATAAAGATTTTGTCTCGTAAAGGAGAAGTGGCGGTTACATAGGAAAATGTCCATTAATTTACTGAATTTATTCATTTTTGCATAAAACTCCTATGGAGTTTGGGTATCTACGGAGAGCATACCCAAATTTTATACTGTAAAATCTCACAATTAAAAGTGGCATTATTAAACAGCACCAACAGCCAATTATCAATACTTTTTCTTTTCTCATTAGCTTTGAAAAAGTTGAAAGTATCTCCAACGAAACGTCAGCTCCACAGCAATAAAGAAGTTGTTATCCATAGAATAGCATTGTGTTAATTATCAAGACGTCAAACTCAAAAGCCGTATTTATAACAGTGCATGGCTTCATTCAGATTCGGTTAAATTCACAGTTCCGATAAAAACGGATTTGGTTGCGCATTTCCACAACTATATTTAACATGCTTCAATTCCTTAGTTACAATTCATATAGAGGAAAACCGGCCGAGTATCAGCATTTGCTACAGGATCCACCCATATTTTTAAGCGATAACTTTGAATGATAGTGATGGAAGAATAGAACGGCATCATCTGACAAAAAAGTAATCTGACCCCACAGACTGATATATTCTAACTGCTTCAACATAACTTACAAACGTCTGGTCCGTTATTAATAATTCAGCTGTCGTCCATCAAAGAATATCCGGATCCATAATCCAAATACCTATTCCATATTCCAGCATTAGCACCAAATTCTAAAAGGCAATCATAGTATACCTAAACATAGGCTCTGTACTATCAGAGCTCCATGCATGTGGAGATCAGATCAGAAAAACAGTCAATGTCAGTTAATATGAAAGCAATGGAACAAGCAATAATATCAAGCCCAATTCGAGTTTATTCGCTGATCAATCTCCGGATAACACGTGTGATACTTAAACCAGTACATATAGAAGATGAAAATCCACGTTTCAACGCTTATCGGTGTTTATAAATCGAGTTTACTTACTTTCAGTTGCTCTGTTAATTCTGATAGTCGACATATGTTTTCATGTGTATATTTAAAAAATAATATTTTCATAGCCGGGCTAAATGGTTATTTTATGCACGGTTAGTGTGGGAAAGTTTACATTTCAGGGTAAGGGCGAAGCACGCGCCATAAAATTTATAAGCTTTTACACACTAACCGTGCGTAAAATAACCATTTAGAACGCCTATGAAAATTTTATTTCTATTCTATTGTACTACTCAAATTGATTATCAAGAAAGATTACAATATGAGGTTGAAAACATATTTTTAACTTTGACAACCTTTTTCCCTTTTTTGAAAAAAAACCCTCGTCCACTGATGTTGGGTCGATGCTCCCGTCTCGGTTGGCATCGTGCCAATGTCAGTGGATGGGTTTATGTGGTCTCTCAAATGGGGAGTGATTTTGTCAGCTAAATCAGCTGTTGGGAAATTACGTGGATATATGCCTATTTGTGTCGCTTTGTTAATCAATTTTCCGATAGAAACAGCAGTTAAACCCGAGAAGGAAGTTTCCTCTTGTAATTTATTTGTTTGTTTTATTCGATTGTTACTTGTATGAAAGCAGACGTCCCTTTCCTCATCAAGCTTGTGAAACGGAATCTCCTAATGAACACCTGCACCTGACACATGTACATTTCACATAACCGTGGTAAATCGTGTAATAATTGCACTGTTTGCTCGATGTTATTGACACAAGTGTTATAGAATTGGAAATATAACATCCTTTTAACGATTAGAAGAAGCACTATGACATTGAGACCATTACAGTTATACCTGATTACACTCTCAGATATTTTGTTTCATTTGTTCTTCAGAGTATTTGGCTCTACATAAAACTAAATGTTTCTTCGTCTGCTACACAGATTGAACCAAAGCTGAAGAACTATTATCGTATGAAGAACACAAAATACAAAACCAGAAATCCACGTGAAATCAAATATTGTTCTATGCAGAGCCAATAAGATCCCAGATTTTTGAAAGTTTTCATTGAAATAGACGAATCAGGAAGGCGTATTTAGTGCAGCTCCCAGCCAAATCAGAGGCCGATTGGCACAGGCTTGAACGTTTTATATTTCATCTGGTTTACACCAGGTGAGAACACTTTCCCTTTTCCCAATCTGTCAAGCAATGTTGCGCAAAAAGGTAAGTAATAGTGTATGGGGACACTACATCTAGCAATGACGTAAGATCTGCCTCCAGCACTTCCAACACTTATCAGGCCAGGCCGATATGTTGGACTCGACTGCTATTGGCGGCTGAGCATAATTACGACTTACGCCATAAATATACTTAATAGACGCTCCCGAGTGATCTATGCTCACCACCTGGAATCATTTCAATAAGTATATATTGCATGTGATTTGACGTAAAAGGGTACTCTCTAAAATGTAGCGATGTCGCGATGGCTGAGCGCCATGGGTCATTAAGATCTATATCATGGATGGTAAACCGCAATGCCAGAAAATAATACAAACGTTTTAAGTAAAGGAGGGGCATTTCTTTCATCATGCAGATGAAAATAGTTTTAATTGATTAGGGATAGGGAATTAGAGGTTTATTTATTAGCCATTTAGAAGTTTAGATTTTGTTGAAAGTGAAAGAGAGTGAACTTTGAGGGATTTCAGAGGCATAATTTTCAACCTCGGGGGCGCTTTGCATACTCCAACTGTTGAATCTAAAATGCCAAATGTTTGGTCAGTCCTATCACTCTATCGAACCACCATTAAAACGCATAAATGGTTCTGTTGTGTCTTTTGTTCATTTTTATCCCATTTTGAGATGGCTGGGTACTTCTGTTAGGAAGTTCAGCTTATTTTGAAAAAGTAGACGAATCATCATGTTGTAGCCCCATAAGAGCAGGGAAAATGAACGTCCTCTACTTCCTTAAACTTGTGATTTCAGATTTATAGATTTATTTATGTAGCTCGGAAAAGTAACTATAGATTAAATAATATCCCCAGTGTCTTACTTGTTTCCTGAGAACAGAACAGATGACTGAAATGAATTGGTCATCCGTTATACTGACGAGTTGTTATGTAACAATACATAATAATTATGAATCGAAGACAGAAGGATGAAAGAGGTAATTTTCACAAGGAGAAGGTTATCGTTTATTGATGTGTATAAATTTTCAAATTTTATCTTCCTCTGTTTCCGTTAATCATCTTGAAAACATACTCTCCAAAACAACTGTGTATAAAATATGCACAGTTTCATAATATATTCACTTTTTCATCCATAACTTAAACTGGATGTCATTTCCGTCCGTGATTAGCTATGTATATAATGGCAGGATCAATGAATGTAACAAGGACATTGAAGTTTACAAAGATATATGAATACCAGATAATAATATATCAATCCTATTTAATTATTTCATCAAATGAAATAGCAAGATCATTGCATATACATGGTAGATGGCTTGTACTGGGCGGACTTACACACACGCTGAAATTGGTATTTTATTGTGAGAACTATGAACATGAACAGTATACTTATATATTTATATTATTGAAAACCATAAAAATGTGCGAGTGTATCGATTGTGAGCTCGATATAGGTATAAAGTTATTCCAATTTATTCTTTAGTCTCCAACTTTGCCGAGTAGAACAACCATTTAGAAAATATCTTTTTTCTAGATTGGCTTTTTTTGTAGAATTTTATGGGGGGTTTTTCAGTTGAACGAAATTGAATAAAATGAGACGGTCACATTTTAAACATTAGTATCCCAGCAATCAGAATATCATTTGCAAAACTTAAGCATCCAGTATTAACTACCTATACTTCAAATCAACCGAACTCTCGTGATGAATAGTTCTCCAGAAATTAACGATTTTATAAAACTGGAGAAATAAAGTAATGGAATTAAAGAGATAAACAGATAAGAGTCTATTTATTAACTGCTAGTTATTGCCCCGGCAGTGACTTCGTAGTGACCCCCCCCCCCCCCTGTGAATTTCCAGCTTGAAGGAGTCTCCACTCAATTAGGCAAAAATCAGATTTTGATGGCTAAATTTTTCACCTTTATTTATTCATCAAAATAAAATTTCACCTTTATTTATTCATCAAAATAAAATTTCACCTTTATTTATTCATCAAAATAAAATTTCACCTTTATTTATTCATCAAAATAAAATTTCCCCTTTATTAATTCATCAAAATAAAATTTCACCTTTATTTATTCATCAAAATAAAATTTCACCTTTATTTATTCATCAAACTTGAACTTACTTGGAAGAACGAATAGATATTAAATAAATGTTCAATAAAGATTTTGTCTCGTAAAGGAGAAGTGGCGGTTACATAGGAAAATCTCCATTAATTTACTGAATTTATTCATTTTTGCATAAAACTCCTATGGAGTTTGGGTATCTACGGAGAGCATACCCAAATTTTATACTGTAAAATCTCACAATTAAAAGTGGCATTATTAAACAGCACCAACGGGCTTTTGAAATGTGGCTACCGTACATTATTGTTTTTTTCGTATACATTTGATTATGGATTTTTAATATAACTAAATATGGCATCTTGAACAAAGATAATATTTTGATGCAATATTACGGTAGATATGTTGACTTTGAAAACACTACATATTCCTTTTGATTCAAGGTGTCGTATTTTAGATATATTAAATAATCTATGCTAAATAATTGTATATGAAAAAGCCAAAAACAGATCAATTTCAAACTTATGCTGACGCTGGTTTGTGCCACTTTTGAATCTGAGCGTTAACGATGTAAAACTTCCTCTACAAAACAAAGCTTTTCGTGCAAAAAACAAATGGAGCTGCTTTTGCAAACGTAATCCTCAACTAATAACAACACACGCTCGCTAATAACTTCTAAAGCTTTGATCAGATATATTTCAACTTTATTTTTCTTACAATTTACAGTTTTGATTTAGATCTGGAGTTGATTTCATTATAGTTTGAAGTCCAACAATTCTAATAAATCTGAACAATGCAACACTCTTCGACTAAATTCATTAGTATTCTTTGGAATTTACCAGCGGATAATGTTATGTGAACACTGCATGGCAAATTATTCTTTCGCTCCAACAGTCTGTCATCAGTGCAAATTGCCTTCGTACAAAATTATAATTTCATGATTTTATTAAAGACTATCTGATCACCTATACGAATGGATGAAGATATTCTAAAAGTATAATTGACAGCAGAGTGTTGTCTAGCTATTCTAGTGGGAACAAATGTGTTATTTCGTATTTCAGTCCTCATTCGCGAAATTCATCACTCTGAAATGGGTTCCTTATTTGCCATTTAATGATTGCAAAGTCACTCGCTAAATTTGGTCATTTATTTTCTTGATTGTGGGAGCCCACTAAACCAATAATTAATTTTAATATTTCTGTAAGCAATTTGCCATGGAATGTTTGCTGAAGAAACCTGTCCAATTTAACTCTGCCCATCAAGAAACGCGATGCATGTACTTGAGTTATACATTTAATTTAATAGAATTATCTCTATAAAAATCTGTTTCTACGTTCTATTATTTACTGAAGAATTGTAGGTTATCAGGGCAGTTTGTATATAGCCTAGATCGTAAAGACACCTTGGGACTGAACAAGAGCACACCACGAACGCCATAAATATATATCGCGGTGCTCCAATCATATGTTAATACATGTATATAATTTTATGAGAAAAAATTACATTGATAATAACTGAGGAGGGACAGGCCATAATTAGTGGCGACCGTTTGTATCAACAACCTCTTGGTCATGGTCTGCAATAAGAAAACTGTAAGCCGGTTTTGTGTGACACATGATGAGAAAAATATATGACAATAATCAGACAAAGAAACATATATTATTTATAACACGTACACAAAATAAAAACGTTAGTGTGTATTGACAAACTAGCATAACATTTGATTTATAACATTAAAAATTATTCCAAATGATTTTTAAACTTATCAAAAGATACTTAAATAAACAAATAAAATATATAAAAAAAACCTGTTAGTCTGATATTTTTTATATTAAATTAAGACATACATTATGTGTGTGAGGTCCCAACATACATGTAGTCCTATATATAGGTATGGACAGTTATGCACAGAAGGTGAAATCAAATCAGCTAAACAGTTTGTTTTTTCCTCGTCCAGTTTGTCTGTTCTCATTCGTAGGCATCAAAATGGCGGTGTACAGCTTGAAAGGACCTATGTCAGCATGAGAGACTGCAGAGCTGTGCCTTGATGAATATTCAGGTCATGTCACACCAGATCCCTTATTCTCCGCCCAAAAGAAGTTCGTCGGCTACCCCTCCTTGCCTTTGCATAAATCCAAGAGACGATGTATTCTGGTACTCTGGTGCAACCTTCCCAAAAGATTTCAGCGGTAAGTTAGCTGCATATTGTTTATTTTAATTAGTGTATCGATGAAAAATCAATCAAATGTTGTCTCCATATAGAAACACTTCAGTTACGCGTTCTTTTCTCGCGTTGCTATTCATTGCACGTATAGCACTGAATTTTTCCGTGTCGAGCTGTCTGGCGTCCGCCATTTGCTTATCCCGTATAGAACATGAATGCGAGTAGTTTGTTTGACACAAACGGAGCGTGCGACGTATGATTTCATTTATATTCTGAATGTGTTTTAACGTCTGTTGTACTGATTTTCACGTGTATTCCTATATGCATGATACACATGCTACAATGCCACTGATTCATGGTGCAGATGACTCTGTCAGTGGCTCTCACATGGGCGTTACCTCAGGATTGCATCGCATTGACTTACCTTGTTTACCACACTAAATGCGTTGTTTCATCGGAACCCCAGGGCTTGATCATATGTATCGCACATATATAAAATAGATATACACAAGTTGAGATAATCTGTTCCGCACAAACCCTAGCACCATATTGCAAATTGGTAGAATATTGAGCATAAATATCAAACGTCATGAACAGATATCATCATGCTCGGAATCAATATATATTTAGAAGGAACTAGTCCCCAATTCCAGAGTATAGAGCCAGACTCATTGTCCCGAGAACTGCCATCTTCAGCACAGTAGGCATATATGTATATACAGTGTTAGAAGGATATACAAAATCGCTATTTGAACAAGACTGTTTCCATTATTTTTAAATTAGACCAGGTATAGCAAAAGCTCATCTATATCGTGAGTTTAATTGCGGTTATAAATGTTAGGTGAACACCAACGTTCGCTATGAAACATGTGTATGTTACTACATTCATATCAGCTGTTCCAACGTTGAACTTAACGACATATGCTAGCAAATGTGTTTTGATCGTGAACAAGAACATTTGAAATGGATGGCCATATTCACCAAATGTAAAATTTTATATCAGTCCACATGATGCAGAACAGTAAGAATTTGAGTAAAGTTAACGTTTTACAATAAGCCACCAGACCGATACTAGGATATAAGCGACCAGATCGATACTATAAACAACCAAAAAGGAAATTTAAATAGCGTGACTGTTTTCGATAAGAAGCCGAAAATGCTATTAAAATAATAACAAAGATCCGAAACTGAAAACAGTAACAAAGAACTTATTAATTTATTATCTCCCTTCGTTGAAATTTACCATGAAATGATTTGGGTCAACCTTTCGTTCACGAAACGTTTTAAATAGGTTAATAATCAGACACGTTCTGCGACAAATCTAAGTAATGAAAAGTAGAAAATTATATAGAGGACTTTACTTGTCGTTTGGTTGTGTGAAAATAAGACAGAGAGGTTATCGCCAAAAATATCACGTAAACGTTGCATATTCAGCTCATGGAAAGCTACTTGAAATTTAAAAACCTCGTGAAATAAGCAATCAGAAAGTGATTAAATAATAACGAAAACACATCAGCACGGCTATTGCAATGCTATCACTTTCAGTAGCGAAACATTAATTGGAAGTGGGCATTTCGTTATTCAATTTGGCAACGTTACTGAAATTCATACGTTCTCATATACATATTAAATTATTCTCATGTGAAGGGTATATTTATACACGGAGTTATACAGAAAAATACACGTATTATATCAGTGCAGATTCATATTGTGTTTTACATTTGAAGCGTGAGCTCCTAAATAAAACCAAGTGAAGCATTTGACATCTCGTCTGGGGCAAAATATGAACAATTCAACAACTTGACCTATTTAGAGATAACAGGAAAGATGGGGTGATATAAGAACATTACCAAGATTACAGGTATATTGGCAATAATTCGCACATGAAACATCCATTTAAAAATAAATTGTCTTATATTTCGACAAGAGGTAGCCTTCAGCAATCAGAACAAAGGATCAGAATTCAGGGCTTACCATTTTTTTTGCATAATCTAGAAATCTATATGGTCTATAGTTTGCCCTACTCTAACATATGGGATTAGATAGGAATTCTACGAAAAATACCTATGTTTTCATAGAAAAATCTTATATTTTCTAAGAAGTTAAATGTCATTTACTCCAAAATGACTCAATAGTTTTCTGGAACAATGCAGAATCGGAAAATGTAATAAAAAAGGTGGGGTTGCACAGGCTTCTGCTAAAGAAAGCAGGAAGCCAACATGGAAAACCATGGTTATGAGGCCAAATTACCCTGAATTATCAATTATCCTTTCACAACTGTTCCCTTAAAAGGTTACATTATATAAATTTTCATTGAATTTTCTTTGAATATCGCTATTTTGGTAGATGCACAGAAACATGCGCAGTAGACGGAAAATTGGATTTGTCGGGAACCTCCTTAATTTCCTACAACATTGTATAATTTGCCAGCTAACTGAGAAAGGTAGCTGTTAGTTTGTGAGATGACAGGAATGGATTCATCTTTGATAATTTATCCTCAATAACATCAAATTGTGCATGAGGAAGGAATATAGTGTTTCTTTAGTACCTAGTGTTTCTTTAGTAGCTAAGGGACCATGCCAAATTTATCGAGGGGGTAGGACCGGTGCAACAAGGAAAATCAGCTAAAAAAATCCTTGGTCCCCCTTATCTTCGAACCAAGAAAAACTACGAGTCCTATCTGGATCTTGGGTAAAAAAAGTTCTGGTCCTATCTATGTTGTGACCTACATGTACCCGGATTTGGTGAGCCGCATCTGTAAACACCACCCCCTAACCAATATGTGATATGCACATATACTTTTGCACATTTTTATAAGTATGGAAATTTAGAGTGCATTGTATTTAACATGCTAGTTGTTCAGTGATAAAAGGGTCTTTGTTTCAGGGGTTTCATGTTGTCAGGCATATACACTGTAGTTCACAGATACCAGACTGATATTTAATGTTGATATTTAGAGTATTTTATTCACTATCTCAAGGGTCCTCTTTTGTATGGACCTCCCCCTCCAATAGGAAACCCGCCTGAGCAAAGTTTTTTTGTTATGCAAATAACGCCAAGCTTGAATGACACATATGGTCATCATCTAGAAGCCCATTAATGATACATGTACATGTCTCTGACACCATTCAACCGTTCCATATGAAAGTTGGCGCATCATCCGATCGATACATCAAGAGACTTTCAATAAATTACCAAGCCGGCTTTTCTGAAAGGGCGGAAGCCTCGATGGCCATCTTTAATTTATGCACTCATTAATGATACATGTACATATCTCTGATACCATTCAACTGTTCAATATGAAAGTTGGTGAATCATCGATACATCAAGAGACTTTCAATAAATTAGCAAACCGTTTTTTTCTGATTGATGGAAACCTTGGTGGACATCTTTTATTAATGATACAGGTACATATCTCTGATGCCATCCAACTGTTCAGTATGAAAGTTTGTGCATCATCGATGCCTCAGGAGGCTTTCAATAAATTACCAAGCCGGCTTTTCTGATTGGGCGGAAGCCTTGGTGGCCGTCTTTAATTTATGCAAAATCATCAATGATACATATCTTCAGTACAATTCAACTCTTCATTTTGAAATCTCATTACCGACATATCTCAAGAATGACATCCCTGGGCACACCATATGGCCATGACCCAGAAGCCTATCGAATCAGGACCCAGAGTCGAGGGGTTTTCAGATGCGCAGCTTCGTATTTTTTCTTTATTTATTTTTGAAAAAAAACTCTTGGTCCTATGGATAGTTACGTAAAAAAAAATTAATGTCCTACATAAAATAGCGAGAAAAAAAGTCCTGGTCCCCCCACTGTTTGCACCGGTCCTACCCCATCAATAAATTT
>JAVTVY010007632.1:0-42832 GCA_036873755.1 Hanleya hanleyi | reverse complement strand
GTTAACTGGCTCCATAGCGCCAAAACCATTAGACCTAGAGTGTTCACACTTGGTAGAATTACAGTACTCGTCAAGGCCGACATTTTAATGTGAAAAAATTCCACTTCCGGTGATCAGGGGCGACGCCAGAAACAGAAGTTTGAACTGTTAACTGGACCCCGCGAACTGTTAACTGGCTCCATAGCGCCAAAACCATTAGCCCTAGAGTGTTTAAACTTAGTACAATTACAGCACTCGTCAAGGCCGACATTTTGATGTGAAAAATTTCCACTTCCGGTGATCAGGGGCGACGCCAGGAGCTGAAGTTTGAACTGTTAGCTGGCTCATAGCTCCGAAACTGTTAGGCCTAGAGTGTTTATACTTGGTACAATTAGAGAACTCGTCAAGGCCGACATTTTGATCTGAAAAATTTCCACTTCCGATTCTCAGGGGCGTCGCCAGGAACTGAAGTTTGAACTGTTAACTGGGCGCCGCGAACTGTTAACTGGCTCCATAGCGCCAAAACCATTAGACCTAGAGTGTTCATACTTGGTACAATTACAATACTCGTCAAGGCCGACATTTTGGTGTGAAGAATTTCCCCTTCCGGTGATCAGGGGCGACGCCAGGAACTGAAGTTTGAACTGTTAACTGGACCCCGCGAACTGTTAACTGGCTCCATAGCGCCAAAACCATTAGCCCTAGAGTGTTTAAACTTGGTATAATTACAGTACTCGTCAAGGCCGACATTTTGATGTGAAAAATTTCCACTTCCGGTGATCAGGGGCGACGCCAGGAACTGAAGTTTGAACTGTTAACTGGACCCCGCGAACTGTTAACTGGTTCCATAGAGCCAAAACAATTAGTCCTAGAGTGTTCATTCTTGGTACAATTACAGTACTCATCAAGGCCGACATTTTGATGTGAAAAATTTCCACTTCCGGTGATCAGGGGCGACGCCAGGAACTGAAGTTTGAACTGTTAACTGGCTCATAGCTCCAAAACTATTAGGCCTAGAGTGTTTATACTTGGTACAGTTAGAGAACTCGTCAAGGCCGACATTTTGATCTGAAAAATTTCCACTTCCGATTCTCAGGGGCGGCGCCAGGAACTGAAGTTTGAACTGTTAACTGGGCGCCGCGAACTGTTAACTGGCTCCATAGCGCCAAAACCATTGGTCCTAGAGTGTTTATACTTGGCACAATTACAGTACTCGTCAAGGCCGACATTGCGATGTGAAAAATTTCCACTTCCGGTGATCAGGGGCGACGCCAGGAACTGAAGTTTGAACTGTTAACTGGACCCCGCGAACTGTTAACTGGCTCCATAGCGCCAAAACCATTAGTCCTAGAGTGTTCATTCTTGGTACAATTACAGTACTCGTCAAGGCCGGCATTTTGATGTGAAAAATTTCCACTTCTGGTGATCAGGGGCGACGCCAGGAACTGAAGTTTGAACTGTTAACTGGCTCATAGCTCCAAAACCATTAGGCCTAGAGTGTTCATACTTGGTACAATTAGAGAACTCGTCAAGGCCGACCTTTTGATCTGAAAAATTTCCACTTCCGATTCTCAGGGGCGGCGCCAGGAACTGAAGTTTGAACTGTTAACTGGGCGCCGCGAACTGTTAACTGGCTCCATAGCGCCAAAACCATTAGCCCTAGAGTGTTTAAACTTCGTACAATTACAGTACTCGTCAAGGCCGACATTTTGATGTGAAAAATTTCCACTTCCGGTGATCAGGGGCGACGCCAGGAACTGAAGTTTGAACTGTTAACTGGCTCATAGCTCCGAAACTATTAGGCCTAGAGTGTTCATACTTGGTACAATTAGAGAACTCGTCAAGGCCGACATTTTGATCTGAAAAATTTCCACTTCCGATTCACAGGGGCGTCGCCAGGAACTGAAGTTTGAACTGTTAACTGGGCGCCGCGAACTGTTAACTGGCTCCATAGCGCCAAAACCATTAGACCTAGAGTGTTCATTCTAGGTAGAATTACAGTACTCGTCAAGGCCGACATTTTGATCTGAAAAATTTCCACTTCCGATTCACAGGGGCGTCGCCAGGAACTGAAGTTTAAACTGTTAACTGGACCCCGCGAACTGTTAACTGGCTCCATAGCGCCGAAACCATTAGGCCTGCAGTGTTGATACTTTGTACAATTATAGTACTCGTCAAGGCCGACATTTTTGTGCGATCACCTTTCACTTCCGGTACTCCGGGGCGGCACCAGGAACTGAAGTTTGACGAGTTCTGTAATTCCACCAAGTATAAACACACTCGCCACGCGCCGTGGACCGCTCCAGCGCGCGGCGACTGGCGACTGGCGACTTTCTCCTATCTCTTAACCTGCGAAAACACGGTAGTCGCCGCGAGCCATAAAACGCGACGAGTTTGGCCCTTTTTCTTAACCTGGAAAAAATCGCCGCGCGCCACTTGCCCGACGAACCACAGCGCGCGGGCCTGGCGACTTTTGACTTCTGGGATTCTCATTACCTTTTCTCAAGTGCGCATGGCCGGGGAGCATCAGTTATGCAGTTACAATATTACAAATCACAGTCGCGATCTCATAGAATTTGAGGGGCAAAAAATGAAGAAAAAAAATAGGGAAATTGTTGAAAGAAATACGTTTTTCATCTTTGAAAATAGGGGCTTGATAGTTTGCAGGGTTTGTGGTACAGGAAATATCGACCAAATAAAGAGCCGCTCTAGGGATTAAAACAACAATAAAGGATCTCTTAAAAAAACATCGCCCGACTTTTTCACATAAAACTTATGAAGAGGGAAATTCAATCATCCAAAGAAAATGTTAGCATTTTTGCTTGCGTTTTTTCATCAATATGATGATGACGCTCAATTCGCTTTCTTGATATTTCATACAGCATATTAGTTGACGTTGCTTTTATCTTGTAAAAACAAAATTCCCGCGTTGAGTGCTTTATTGTATTTTAAATAAGGAACAATTTCAAAGCGATTCGTTCTGAATTAAAAACGATATGCTATTTTATAAATATATATAGGCACTTCAATAAGACCAATGAAAAAACAATTGACAATGTTGGCTTGGTGTTAATAAGAACAGAAACTTTCAAAATATACCAGCAGAAAATAACGGAAGTATGCAAGTTCTGCACAGAAACGGATAACGAGTTCTTGGAGGTTAAGAGATAGCGCCATAGTCGCCGCGTTTTACGGCGAGTGGCGAGTTTTTTACATGTCAAGAGACAGGAGAAAGTCGCCGCGCGCCGGTGTGTCCTCGACGCGTAGCAAGTGGCGAGTTTCTAAAAGTCGCCACGTGACGCAAACTTGGCCCGAATAGAACACCATATTAATTAGCTTCCCAGGCGATCAGAGTACTACTATGTCAGTACTATATTTTTGAGGCGCTAGTCAAATAAGCATGTCGCGGTGCAAAATAGAATCCCGTCAACGCAAAAAACGAAACAAGTTTTCCACGTTATTCAATGTTCAATCTGTTTTTCCATGTTATAATGTTTACCTCAATTCAATTAAAAGAAAAAGTTTACTTTGTGAATATATAATTAAATTATCTCTATATTTGAGTGTATACATCCGTCACCGCTTAGATGGCACCTGGTGTCAAATCAACAGGATATGGTTCGAATAATATCATGGGAATATGCGTTAATCATTATACCGCAACACTATTTTGAGCCAAGCATGTATCGCTACAACTGAAAAGTGAATGTTATGTAAAGTCTTTGGCCGGTAAAAATGAACCTCGGTATGTAATTTGCTTGATAACTTGTTTTCTTTGCAGATTCCTTTTTTCAGAGAAATGCTGTCTTGTGATTTAATAATTAATATCAGTTGTTTGACGAAAGTATTTGAATACGTTTCTATTGTTTCGCCATTTTGATTTCAACTGAGCGTTTTCATTGACAATTGTGCGAATATAGGAAGAACATAACGGACCACCATAAAGTTCTTAACATAATAACGGGAAATAAGACCACACCATCCAATGACAGAAATCGGGACATATACCATTGGGGTTAATGACGCCGACAGTTGTATCCTCTTTAATAAACTACGGAAAAATATATGTACGTTCCGTTGAAATAGTTGTTTTGACATGTCGACCACCTGTGAATCATGTTTCATTGTGTGAAGCAACCTGTTTCATGATGTTGGGCCGTGATTCAGGGATTCTCAGTAGTATATAAAGTGCATCTTATTGATCTACTTCCGTCAGGGGGCGCCACTGGTCTTGTGACGTCACTTCTGTTTTCGGTCACGTGACCGGAAGTGACCTTTGACCCCTGCTCATGCGCACAATACCGCATAATAATAATGGCGCGCAGGGGTCAAAGGTCACTTTCGGTCACGTGACCGGAACCGGAAGTAACACAAGACTGGTGGCGCCCCTTGTCGGAAGTAGGTCAATAAGGGTCCAGATCCCCTTTTACAGTAGCGGATATTAATAATGGTGCACAGGGGTCCCTTCCCGGTCACGTGACAGCCCGGAGTTATCGCCCCTTAGTTCCAGTTTTTGCCACAACGGCAACGAGGGACATGGCCATAAATACGAAGGTCAGTCACCAAGGTCAAGGTCAAGGTCAATAGAACTATGGTCGGATAGCAGCAGTTAGACCGATTCCTTATTCAGGAACTTAGGGGTAAACTACATCTAAATCCCGTATATTTATATGAAAAGTCATGTGACATAAACATGTGAACAGTCACGTGATCAAAACAAGTCGAATAGCATTGCAATAAACTATATCGCAGAATTCGATAGTAATAATGCAAAAGTGGAAATAAACAATTAACAGACATGCACAAATGCATGAGTTCACGACATTACCCACGGCTCCATTTTTGACTTGTCCGCAAGTCGCGCTCGGTCACAAGATCTTATAGTAACAATTAAAAGTTCTTTTGGAAACAGTTATTCACAGTTCTTTTGATCAAGCGAACGAGTCACTCATATTCTTCCCATTCGGTAGTGTCTGTGCGCGTGTGCCGGCGCACCGGCCCATTACATTGCGTCCATGCATCCCGCATAACCACACACACTTGAATAGATACGCAGTGCGGATTCCGCACGGTTGCATTGGCGTGAGCCGGCATCTCCGTTCGTTGGCGCTTAGAGCTCGAGCTGTCTGACTTTGTCGCTGTTGTCGAAGACAATGACTCTGAATGCTTACGCCTGTGGACTTGATCCTGGCCATGCCGTTATTTTCTTCCGAATGAGCTCGGTTTCCCGCGACTCCGCTATTATAGCTGGATGCTTCACTTTAACTGGCGGGAACTCGGTACAAAAGACAATCGGCCAACCGCCGAGGTGGTCTGACAGCCCTCCCGAAACGTCCCTTTGAAGTCGCCGCTCTATCGTCGGTCTGTTTGTCTGGCTCACAGCGATCTCCAGCGCCGGACAATCCAGTGTTTGTTTGTTCGTAGACAACCTCTGCCTGGACCGCTGTCGGACCGTTTAGTTGTAGTTGTGTATCTCTGACCACATACAGCTTGAGCCTGTCAACGTGAACAACCTTATACTGCTTGCCTAACTGTATTCGGTAAGTCACTTGACTGAACCGATTAAGAATCGTATATGGCCCAGTCCATCATTAGCTTTGGGGAGACTCCTCTTTTACGCTGAAGTGTATACAGCCATACCATTTCTCCAACGGAGTAGGGCTGCCAGTTTAGCCGTGCGTCGTATTGGCGTTTCTGTCGGCGTAAGCCGATTTCCAAGTGCGTACGCACCAGGGCGTGCACATTTTCCAACTGCTCAACAAAATGTTGCATGTATTCAGTGAAACTTGTTTGACTGAATTCCGGCGGTAATTCCGCGATCAACTCTATAGGGAGGACAAGCTCACGACCCGGCATCAGTTGATTTGGCGAAAACTTCGTCGATTCATGTTCGGCTGCCCGATACGCCATACATACTAGTTGCAGATACTGGTCTCAATTTCGCTGGTTTTCTGCGACGTATGCACTCAACATGTTTTGCAGTGTTCTGTTCATTCGTTCGACCATTCCGTCAGACTGGGGGTGATAGACAGTTTTATTATTGCCCAGTAATTTGCATAATTCTGTCATTAAATTGTCCTCCCTGATCGGAAATGTATGGTCCTGGGAACGCCAAACCTACATATTACTTCCTCTACCAGGACTCTAGCCACCGTTTCCGCACCCATGTCTGGCATGGCACGAGCCTCCGCCCATTTGGAGAAGTAATCTTGGGTCACCAATATGTAGGAGTTGCTAGTCGTCGTTTTAGTTACCGGTCCCATGATGTCAATCGCAATTCGCTCCATCGACATTCCTGCACCAGTCAACTGCATCGGCGCACGCCGGGGTTTACCAGTTCACTTCCTCTTGGCACACGCCTCACAAGAGAGACAAAATTTCCGGACATCACGTTGTAGACCGTGCCAGTATAACTTTTGGCGCACCTTGCTGAGCGTTTTACTGATCCCCAAGTGTCCGGCTGTAGCAGAGTCGTGATACTGAGTTAAAACGGTAACTTGAAGAGACCTAGGAACAAGCGTGTGATCTCTTGTGTACCGTTCCTTTGGATCAAACCATATTCGGTAGATGATACCGTCACTCGGGTGGAGTTGTTCCCATTGCGCCAGATAGGTTTTCAGTTCTGCCCCAGTCAGAGATACCGAGTCCCACTTTGGTCTTTGAGGGACGCCATATTTGGATCACTATCCTGCGCATCTCGCAGTTCTGTCGATGTGCAGGCTAAATTCAGCATCTTGACAGGTACGTCAAAATCTGGGTCGCTGGTATTGCACTGTCCACACTGCTTGCAAAGAGACCTTGACAACCCATCCGCCTTTCCATGTAACCGTCGGGGGCGATGCTGTACTTCAAAGACAATGTCTACCCATCGAGCCAGCTGACCCTCCAGATGTTTGAATTGCATAATCCACCTCGGCGCGCTGTGATCAGTACGTAGCAGAAACCGCTGCCCGTACAGGTATGGTCTGAATGCCTTGACGGAATGGATGACTGCCAGCAACTCTTTTCGAGTCACACAATATCGCCGTTCACTTCTCGTCAATGTCCGACTACCGTAGCTGACTACTCGCTCCACTTCACCATGCTTTTGAGACAGCACACCACCAATAACTTTGTTGCAGGCGTCGGTGTCCAAAATGCACATCTTAGCGAAATCTGGATGAGCCAGTACTGGTGCGGTGCACAGAGACTTCAACAGGTCAATGTCATTTATCTGTCTAGACGAATTCATTTCCCTTCTGCGTTAAAGCGTGGAGGGGTGCAGCTATCTGTGAGAACGCTCGTATGCACTTCCTATAATACGAAGTAAGACCTAGAAAACTTCTTACTTCTGTCACGCTGTTGGGAGTAGGCCAGTTTTTGATTGCGGCTACCTTTCCAGCATCAGGGGATATTCCGGCCTTCGAAACCACGTGTCCCAGAAACATAAACTCATTTGCCAGTAGAGTACATTTGCTCGTCTTGAGTCTTAGTCCCGCTTCATACAAGCGCCCAAAGACTTTTTCCATCCTTTCCAAGTGTTCGTCGAATGTTCGGCTGTACACTAGGATGTCGACGAGGTATATAAGGCAAATGTCCCAACGCAGTCCAGCACACACAGTCTCCATAAGTCTTTCAAACGTTCCTGGGGCGTTGCACAGCCCAAATTGCATGACCGTGAATTGATATAGGCCTCAGTGGATCGTGAAAGCCGTCTTCGCTTTGTCAGCAGGATCCATTGCTGCAAGTAAGTTTCCGCTAAGCATATCCAGTGCCGAAAACCAGGCCGACCCCGATAATGCATTCGCTTGAAAATACTGTTATATGGAAAATGGAATAGGTCTTTGGATTATGGACGCGGATATTCTCTAATGGACGACGGCTGGATTATGAATGACGGACTAGACGCTTGTGAGGAATCGTCCACCCTAGGGATTGGATACGCATCCTTAATGGTCGCTTGGCTTAGGTGTCTGAAATCGACACAGAATCTGGCGGTGCCGTCGTTCTTTCGAACAAGGACTACCGGGGAAGCCCAGGGACTATTCGATTGTTGAATGACCCCCTGCTGAGTCTTCTTTTCAATCTGCCGGTTGATCTCCTTTCGCACTCTAGGTGCGACCCTCCGTGGCTGCTGCTTACATGGTCTTGCGCTACCGGTATCAATTGAATGTTGCATTACCTTGGTTCTCCCCAAACTGTCGTCGGCCGTGACAAACAGGTCAGCAAACTTAGATAGTAGCTGGCGTGTGTCTCCTGTTTGTTGTGGGGTCAAAGTAGCACCAATCTTCTCCATCAAGCTGTCCACTTTTCCCTGTCTCTCTGTATCCTCATCACGAGGACTTTCATCCAATTACAAGCGTCTAGTCCGTCATTCATAATTCAGCCGTCGTCCATTAGAGAATATCCGCGTCCATAATCCAAAGACTCAGCCCGTATTGGATGCAGCTGACCAGCTGTGGAACCTTTATACAAGGTCTTAGGCTCGTCACTCACATTCATTACTCGGAGTGGTACGGTGCCTTCTTGGTCGACAGTTACTAATGTCCTTGCGATCAGTATATCTTCTTTCTCGCTCATCCTCTGTGAAGGCTCAATCATCCCAAATGGTGCACACCCATCACCTCCTTGGATTCGACACGACACGATTGTTTCGTGCCTCGGGGGAATAGTGACATTTTCCGCCAAGGATATCCGACCACATTCGTAGGATTCTTCTTTCAATTTCAACCAGGTGCGACCAATGCGCATGGTGTTCTTGCCAAGATAAAGAATACAACCATGTTCTTGCAGAAAATCCAGGCCTAGAATTCCTGGTCCTTTTACCACCGTAACGACTGCCTCATGCTTGAGCGTTTTCCCTGCCACGGTGAGCGTGAACCAGCCGCACCCAGTGGTGGCTAATGGTTGTCCGTCGGCCGGCGTCAGCATTTTGGTCATGTTGGTCAGTTGGGGTTGGAATTTCATCGGCATTCGCTTGAAAAGATCCAAGGAGATGATTGTCAATGCCGCTCCCGTGTCAACGACGGGGTCAGCCGCCTCGCCATTTATCTCTACACCTAAGCACTCATTTTCTACCGTAGCCAAGGAATCTGAACCCAGCTTGATTTTTTTCAAATTGGCAGTGGGGAGTGATAATTCAGCCTCATTTGTATTCCTCGTCGACCCTCGATTTTCATTTCTTCGGGGCTTAGGATAGTTTCGACGCATGTGACCAATCTCATGACAGTTATAGCAGGTAATGCCTGTTCTTGTCTTCTCTTTATGCCCAGTGGAACCACGCCGACGAAAGGTGCGGCGCCGACCCTGGCGTTTGCCGAGTAGCTTTCCCACAAATTCGGCGATGCTCTGTCGTAAACTGCTCTCCGCATCGGTCAATGCATCAACAAACTTGTCCTTCGCCAAGGTGTCGAGTACGGCACGTGGAGCATCTGGATATCCCAGGGCAACCAGTCGTCTTATGGATTGCCATAACTCCAGTAACGATTCGTTCGGCTTACGAGTCCTGCCTCAGACCACTTATTAATTTCCGCACAAGTTTCAAAGTGTGACTTGTAGTCCATCCAAGGCGTTGTCCCGTCAAAAGGGGCTGGCTTTACCATTTGTTTCCGGGGCGCTTCTTCAGAATTATCCCCACGCCTTCACCTTGCAAAAGCATGTCTTGATTGCTTCTCGACAGGTTGAGATTTCCTTCGAACCGTTTCTTCTTTTTCAGAAGTAAACGGACTGACTCCCAATCCAGCGAGATCGCTCCGAAGCTTTTCCAGCTCACGCGATGTGTCTTCGATCTTCTCCTGTAACTGCTCAGGACTCCCGGGGTACGCACCAGGATATCCTCTTATAGTCCTAGATTCGACTTCTGAACTCCCATTCCTGCCAGCCGTCAGATACCCATGGCCCTGCTCAGTTTGCGCCTGCTTGTTGCCCGATCGTGGGAAGGTGCCTGTAACCTCAGTCGCTCTACCAATTTCCGAGTCTCCAAGCCGTTGACGCCGTCGACTCGTTACATTCCTTCTCAGGAATGATTCTCCAACAGTCTCATCATCTTCATCATCGGTCTCGTCCAGGGAATACTCTCGCCAAGTAGGTGCTGTTGAACTCAATCTTCAATCTGACAATGGCTCAGGTCAGATCAGTGTGTTCAGCTTCACTGTTAAGGTCTAAAGACCTTCTCGTTGATCCCACCGCTGCCACCAAATTTGTTACGGAGCCTAAATATAACACCGAGCGGTAGCGTGTTGTGTAGGGCGTCAGGCGTTGTAAGGCAGGGTTATAGCCTTACGGTTCTGCAATTGCCGATCCATTCGGCTTCAGCCGGCGGGGAAAAGGACTCACACACAACTATGATATCAGTTGCAATCATTTATTGTGACATATAGAGATGACATGAGGGCGTACGCAGGCGTACGCCAGGACATTACTTATATGTCGAAGAGTCATTATTCTTATTCAGAATAGAACTATGGACTGATAGCAGCAGTTAGACCGATTCTTTATTCAGGAACGTCAGTCCACGGCGCTCCTTATAGCGCTCTCCTGTAAGCGAACACTCATGGCCGTGCCAATAACTGCCATGGAACTGGAACACGGTCGGTATTATATTGATCATGGTGAATCCGTCCACGGGAAGGCGCCGATCTCCAATTCTTCTTCTCCGTGTGGTTGCCTTGGTGACAGACAATGACTCCTCGTCGCTGATTTTCCCAATCCAGCTATTGTTCTGCTTGATGCTTCGTAGAATGTTTGGTTTTGAATTCCCGCCCATCAGGGAACCACTGGGTACATTGACCTGCGGGCATGGGTTTACTCAAACACGGTAGGTAGAGGGCATGGCGTCGAATCCGATTATTTTCTGACACATTTTTCATCCTCGAATGCGGGTTAGCTCTTTCTCATGATACCGATGAAATATAATACTGGGACCGCCCACGATATTTCCTTTCAAACAGTCAAATATGTTGGCGTCTATCTGTTCCATGAGGGCGAAGAAAGTGGTTAAATACTGGAACAAATACCACAGACCGGGGATGCTTACAGTCTTTAAACACGTCGACATCCACATCTCGGTAGAAGGCGGCCATTTGTCGGTAGCTTCCAGAAAAGGGACGACATCCAGATTGTTGTAATAGACGAAGAAATCGCGGAGAGTTTGCATACCTTCACCGACCCACACCTGTTGCAGTTCGATACAGAAGGTGTCAGATATTGCTTCTCCGTTGAGATCGTTGTAGAAGGCCTCTTGGGGTGGAAGTTGCGTCTCATCCAGACGACCGAGACTGGTCATGTAGGTGTATGGAAAGCAGCTTTTCCTCTGCGCACAGTCGTAGGCTTTTACCCACTGGATATAGCTGTAATCCGGCGCGAGTTAATTCCGTAGATATAGAAAGCGGAGTGAAGTCGTGGAGAGAGCGATGTGGTTGTTGGTCTTCTTAATGATGTGTTTGATGTTTCCGGCTTTGGCGAGGTAGGGGTACAAGAATTCTTTGATCAAGTTCAGATCTTACCGTCCGGAATTGAACCCGAGGACGGGTGATTGGTTCATATATTCCAATAAACGCAGTTTTAGTTTCTGAACGTAGGGTTTAGGTGGTTTGAGTCTCTCGTCCTCGCTTTCGATTTCGTCGTTAGTATCGTCCTCCCCATCAGATGTTGAAGTACGTGCATCAAGTGTCCCTAATACATCACGTTAGGTAGTTGAGGCGAGATGTGCCGCACTGGCTTGACAAAGGGTCTCCAAGTAGTCCATCATCCGGGTAATTAGTTCATGTGGAGCGCCAATTGAGACTGAACAGACCGGGACGGTTGGAGTATTCAATTACTCCAATGCTGTCAAGGAGTTTGACTGGAACTTATACACGTCAGGAGGCTATAGTTGTGATTGTGAATTGTCGAACTTTATCTATGCACCATGCAAACATATTGTGACTGGTGACCTTGATGTGGTGAGTGACAAGGATCTGAAATTACTCCTGATGAAAGGACCTAAATATAGAGAGCCAAGAAGAATAAATCTGAAGGCCGACCAGAAGGTAGTCCTGTCTGCATTAGAACAGTACGTTAGTGATTGGTCTAAGCGAGAAAAAGTTGAACCTACAGTACTCGCTGATTGGCTGGACTTCACCAAGAGCAAAGTCGTTGAAACAATCCGCCATATTGACAGAAGTACTCTTCCCCAAGCAAAACAAGTACTGAGAAACCTCAATTCGCAAGATGTTCTAGCAAATCTCCAGAGTAAATTATTCATAGTCCCAGCAGACAAAGCTCCGAATAATATAATATTCATATGTAAATATTACTATTACCAGGTGCTGGTTAAAGAAATGAGTGTAGACATATCTTCATCAAATACGTCTACTTACTCCCAAACTGCATTTACTCTGGAAGATTTATTTAACAATCACAAAAAAGTTTCTCAGGGAAAGATGTATTTGTCTTCCAAGCATCATAACGACATACCAAAAATATACTGGACTCCCAAAATGCATAAATCACCATACTAAGCTAGATTCATAGCTGGTTCTAGAGGCTGCACCACCAAGCTTCTTTCAACCCTATTGACGAGGGCCCTTCAGGAGGTAAAAGCATTTTGGGAAAGGTATTGCGCCACTATTTCTAAGAACTCTGGCGTTGAATGTATGTGGATATTAAACAACTCAAAATGTGTTACGGAAGAACTTGATGCTAAAGGTCACATACCGTACAGACATGTATCCACATGGGATTTCTCGACTCTCTATACTACAATCCCTCATCAGGACGTTATTGACCGTATAAGTTCATTAATAGTATCTGTGTTCAAGAAAACTGATCGTAGATATATTAATGTCGGAAGCCATAAAGCATTCTTTAGCTCGACTACATACAAGAGATATAATTCATGGGATGTTTCTTTGTTTATAGAGTTGCTTCAATTTCTCATTAAAAATATCTATGTGAAATTTGGCAACACAATATATCAGCAGCATATAGGTATTCCAATGGGTACTAATTGTGCACCCCTGTTGGCTGACCTGTATCTGTTCTCTTATGAATGTGACTATATACAGGCGCTTTCAAAAACCGATCCATTCAAAGCCCGTTTCTTCTTATTCACCAAACGCTATATAGACGATCTTTTCGCTGTGGATAATCGCTATATAAATGACGCAGTGAAGGATATATATCCACCTTCAATGGATTTGAAGGAAACTACAGATAGCTCTACAGGCACATCATATTTAGATCTCTATCTCTATAAAAATGAAGCGGGTATTCTCTCTCATCGACTTTATGACAAAAGAGATGATTACAATTTCGACATCGTAAACTATCCTTTTCTCGATAGTAATATTCCAGTGGGACCTGCATATGGCGTATACATATCTCGCTTAGCAGCATTTGTTAGACCCTGTGTTGAATGTGATGATTTTAATCAACGTCACAAAACATTGTTGCAAAAACTTATAAAACAGGGCTATTCCTCCAAGCGCCTCCACTCAAAGTTTCTCAAATTTGGCGATACATATCGCATGCTGATAGCAAAATACGAACGTAGTGTGCAAAATCTATGGCGCTACGTTTCGTAACTTGTGTCTAATTCCGCTTAACCCGGGGCTAGGGGCCGTATGAACTGATGTACTTCAAGATCTTCATGGTATTCATATGAACAGTCACAATCAAAGCGTGACTGAGATACATCATTCTTTAGATGACGACTTTACAACGAATATTATGGATTAAGAATACTGATCAGCGATACGGATTTGATATTTTTGGAACATCATGATGTCTTGCCGGCATCATTGAAAGCTGTTGACCGCTTCTCTCTTGCAGGAAACAAGTCGATGTTTATGTATACAATGATTGTCTTTCTGAATTTGGTGCTAATACTGTTATATGGAATGTGGAATAGGTCTTTGGATTATGGACGCGGATATTCTCTAATGGACGACGGCTGGATTATGAATGACGGACTAGACGTTTGTAATCATACCCGGGCACGTTGGTCTGGATATTCACGTTGGGTTCATTGGGTTTTGGCCGTTACCTTCTCCATGCGTTCTAGTAGAGGTTCAAAATCGTAGCAGGCTCGGTACGGAAAATAACGGTGGGCCATGGGAACGTCAATACCTTCATCTGCCAGCTGTTAAAATATGGTGGGTATATTGTGTAACACGCCGCCGGGGAATTTTCGTTTGACAGTATTGTCGCAGGTTTTCTCGTGACGGTGTAAAAGCCAAGACCGGTCAAACACGCGATGGCAGCTACTACAGCTGTACGGCTGGGCATAGATATTCATGACCACAATGTGCGAGAAATTCCCGCCAGTGTCCATTTGGTACAAATTCAAGTTCATAGTTGTATCGTACTTCCCCGGGGAACGATGCACGAGGCGGGCTGTGAGTTGTGGCGCATCGGTCTGGGTCTTCAGGAAATATAATACCACCCAAAATAACTAAAGTATGTTAAGATATAGAGTATTTTCGGTTGTATCGTCCAGTGAACATAATCGAAACATCTGAAGATCGGCTTTTCTCGAAACCCAACTACTTAGATAAAGGACTGGACGATATTACTTTACCTCCAATCCTGAATGATCAATAGGTAGGCAACGCTGTACCAAACCATTTTAAGTTCAATGAACCTCCTTGCTTTTCATATAACCATGCTAAATCTCCGGAAATCTCAGTTCGCGGCGCCCAGTTAACAGTTCAAACTTCGGTTCCTGGCAACGACTCTGGGCACCGGAATTGGAAATTGATCACACCAAAATGTCGGGCTTGATGAGTACTGTAATTGTACCAAGTATCAACACTCTAGACCTAATGGTTTCGGCGCTCTGGAGCCAGTTAACAGTTCGCGCCGCCCAGTTAACAGTTCAAACTTCAGTTCCTGGCGTCGCCCCTGATCACCGGAAGGGGAAATTCTTCACACCAAAATGTCGGCCTTGACCAGTACTGTAATTGTGCCAAGTATAAACACTCTAGGACTAATGGTTTTGGCGCTATGGAGCCAGTTAACAGTTCGCGGCGCCCAGTTAACAGTTCAAACTTCAGTTCCTGGCGCCGCCCCTGAGAATCGGAAGTGGAAATTTTTCAGATCAAAATGTCGGCCTTGACGAGTTCTCTAACTGTACCAAGTATGAACACTCTAGGCCTAATAGTTTTGGAGCTATGAGCCAGTTAACAGTTCAAACTTCAGTTCCTGGCGTCGCCCCTGATCACCGGAAGTGGAAATTTTTCACATCAAAATGTCGGCCTTGACGAGTACTGTAATTGTACCAAGAATGAACACTCTAGGACTAATGCTTTTGGCCCTATGGAGCCAGTTAACAGTTCGCGGGGTCCAGTTAACAGTTCAAACTTCAGTTCCTGGCGTCGCCCCTGATCACCGGAAGTGGAAATTTTTCACATCAAAATGTCGGCCTTGACGAGTACTGTAATTGTACCAAGTTTAAACACTCTAGGACTAATGGTTTTGGCGCTATGGAGCCAGTTAACAGTTCGCGGCGCCCAGTTAACAGTTCAAACTTCAGTTCCTGGCGCCGCCCCTGAGAATCGGAAGTGGAAATTTTTCAGATCAAAATGTCGGCCTTGACGAGTTCTCTAATTGTACCAAGTATGAACACTCTAGCCCTAATAGTTTTGGAGCTATGAGCCAGTTAACAGTTCAAACTTCAGTTCCTGGCGTCGCCCCTGATCACCGGAAGTGGAAATTTTTCACATCAAAATGTCGGCCTTGACGAGTACTGTAATTGTACCAAGAATGAACACTCTAGGACTAATGGTTTTGGCGCTATGGAGCCAGTTAACAGTTCGCGGGTCCAGTTAACAGTTCAAACTTCAGTTCCTGGCGTCGCCCCTGATCACCGGAAGTGGAAATTTTTCACATCAAAATGTCGGCCTTGACGAGTACTGTAATTGTACCAAGTATGAACACTCTAGGACTAATGGTTTTGGCGCTATGGAGCCAGTTAACAGTTCGCGGCGCCCAGTTAACAGTTCAAACTTCAGTTCCTGGCGTCGCCCCTGATCACCGGAAGTGGAAATTTTTCAGATCAAAATGTCGGCCTTGACGAGTTCTCTAATTGTACCAAGTATGAACACTCTAGCCCTAATAGTTTTGGAGCTATGAGCCAGTTAACAGTTCAAACTTCAGTTCCTGGCGTCGCCCCTGATCACCGGAAGTGGAAATTTTTCACATCAAAATGTCGGCCTTGACTAGTACTGTAACTGTTCCGAGAATGAACACTCTAGGACTAATGGTTTTGGCGCTATGGAGCCAGTTAACAGTTCGCGGGGTCCAGTTAACAGTTCAAACTTCTGTTCCTGGTGTCGCTCCTGATCACCGGAAGTGGAATTTTTTCACATCAAAATGTCGGCCTTGACGAGTACTGTAATTCTACCAAGTATAAACACTCTAGGTCTAATGGTGTTGGCGCTATGGAGCCAGTTAACAGTTCGCGGCGCCCAGTTAACAGTTCAAACTTCAGTTCCTGGCGCCGCCCCTGAGAATCGGAAGTGGAAATTTTTCACATCAAAATGTCGGCCTTGATGAGTACTGTAACTGTACCAAGAATGAACACTCTAGGACTAATGGTTTTGGAGCTATGAGCCAGTTAACAGTTCAAACTTCAGTTCCTGGCGTCGCCCCTGATCACCGGAAGTGGAAATTTTTCACATCAAAATGTCGGCCTTGATGAGTACTGTAACTGTACCAAGAATGAACACTCTAGGACTAATGGTTTTGGCGCTATGGAGCCAGTTAACAGTTCGCGGGGTCCAGTTAACAGTTCAAACTTCAGTTCCTGGCGTCGCCCCTGATCACCGGAAGGGGAAATTCTTCACACCAAAATGTCGGCCTTGACGAGTACTGTAATTGTGCCAAGTATAAACACTCTAGGACTAATGGTTTTGGCGCTCTGGAGCCAGTTAACAGTTCGCGGCGCCCAGTTAACAGTTCAAACTTCAGTTCCTGGCGCCGCCCCTGAGAATCGGAAGTGGAAATTTTTCAGATCAAAATGTCGGTCTTGACGAGTTCTCTAATTGTACCAAGTATGAACACTCTAGGCCTAATAGTTTCGGAGCTATGAGCCAGTTAACAGTTCAAACTTCAGTTCCTGGCGTCGCCCCTGATCACCGGAAGTGGAAATTTTTCACATCAAAATGTCGGCCTTGACGAGTACTGTAATTGTACCAAGAATGAACACTCTAGGACTAATGGTTTTGGCGCTATGGAGCCAGTTAACAGTTCGCGGGGTCCAGTTAACAGTTCAAACTTCAGTTCCTGGCGTCGCCCCTGATCACCGGAAGTGGAAATTCTTCACACCAAAATGTCGGCCTTGACGAGTACTGTAATTGTGCCAAGTATAAACACTCTAGGACTAATGGTTTTGGCGCTATGGAGCCAGTTAACAGTTCGCGGCGCCCAGTTAACAGTTCAAACTTCAGTTCCTGGCGCCGCCCCTGAGAATCGGAAGTGGAAATTTTTCAGATCAAAATGTCGGCCTTGACGAGTTCTCTAATTGTACCAAGTATGAACACTCTAGGCCTAATAGTTTTGGAGCTATGAGCCAGTTAACAGTTCAAACTTCAGTTCCTGGCGTCGCCCCTGATCACCGGAAGTGGAAATTTTTCACATCAAAATGTCGGCCTTGATGAGTACTGTAACTGTACCAAGAATGAACACTCTAGGACTAATGGTTTTGGCGCTATGGAGCCAGTTAACAGTTCGCGGGGTCCAGTTAACAGTTCAAACTTCAGTTCCTGGCGTCGCCCCTGATCACCGGAAGTGGAAATTCTTCACACCAAAATGTCGGCCTTGACGAGTACTGTAATTGTGCCAAGTATGAACACTCTAGGACTAATGGTTTTGGCGCTATGGAGCCAGTTAACAGTTCGCGGCGCCCAGTTAACAGTTCAAACTTCAGTTCCTGGCGCCGCCCCTGAGAATCGGAAGTGGAAATTTTTCAGATCAAAATGTCGGCCTTGACGAGTTCTCTAATTGTACCAAGTATGAACACTCTAGGCCTAATAGTTTTGGAGCTATGAGCCAGTTAACAGTTCAAACTTCAGTTCCTGGCGTCGCCCCTGATCACCGGAAGTGGAAATTTTTCACATCAAAATGTCGGCCTTGACGAGTACTGTAATGGTACCAAGAATGAACACTCTAGGACTAATGCTTTTGGCCCTATGGAGCCAGTTAACAGTTCGCGAGGTCCAGTTAACAGTTCAAACTTCAGTTCCTGGCGTCGCCCCTGATCACCGGAAGGGGAAATTCTTCACACCAAAATGTCGGCCTTGACGAGTACTGTAATTGTGCCAAGTATAAACACTCTAGGACTAATGGTTTTGGCGCTATGGAGCCAGTTAACAGTTCGCGGCGCCCAGTTAACAGTTCAAACTTCAGTTCCTGGCGCCGCCCCTGAGAATCGGAAGTGGAAATTTTTCAGATCAAAATGTCGGCCTTGACGAGTTCTCTAATTGTACCAAGTATGAACACTCTAGGCCTAATAGTTTTGGAGCTATGAGCCAGTTAACAGTTCAAACTTCAGTTCCTGGCGTCGCCCCTGATCACCGGAAGTGGAAATTTTTCACATCAAAATGTCGGCCTTGATGAGTACTGTAACTGTACCAAGAATGAACACTCTAGGACTAATGGTTTTGGCGCTATGGAGCCAGTTAACAGTTCGCGGGGTCCAGTTAACAGTTCAAACTTCAGTTCCTGGCGTCGCCCCTGATCACCGGAAGGGGAAATTCTTCACACCAAAATGTCGGCCTTGACGAGTACTGTAATTGTGCCAAGTATAAACACTCTAGGACTAATGGTTTTGGCGCTATGGAGCCAGTTAACAGTTCGCGGCGCCCAGTTAACAGTTCAAACTTCAGTTCCTGGCGCCGCCCCTGAGAATCGGAAGTGGAAATTTTTCAGATCAAAATGTCGGTCTTGACGAGTTCTCTAATTGTACCAAGTATGAACACTCTAGGCCTAATAGTTTTGGAGCTATGAGCCAGTTAACAGTTCAAACTTCAGTTCCTGGCGTCGCCCCTGATCACCGGAAGTGGAAATTTTTCACATCAAAATGTCGGCCGTGACGAGTACTGTAACTGTACCAAGTATGAACACTCTAGGACTAATGGTGTTGATGCTATGGAGCCAGTTAACAGTTCGCTGCGCCCAGTTAACAGTTCAAACTTCAGTTCCTGGCGTCGCCCCTGATCACCGGAAGTTGAAATTTTTCACATCAAAATGTCGGCCTTGACGAGTACTGTAATTGTACCAAGTATGAACACTCTAGGACTAACGGTTTTGATGCTATGGAGCCAGTTAACAGTTCGCGACGCCCAGTTAACAGTTCAAACTTCAGTTCATGGCGCCGCCCCTGAGAATCGGAAGTGGACATTTTTCACATCAAAATGTCGGCCTTGACGAGTTCTCTAATTGTACCGAGTATGAACACTCTAGGCCTAATAGTTTTGGAGCTATGAGCCAGTTAACAGTTCAAACTTCAGTTCCTGGCGTCGCCCCTGATCACCGGAAGTGGAAATTTTTCACATCAAAATGTCGGCCTTGACGAGTACTGTAATTGTACCAAGAATGAACACTCTAGGACTAATGCCTTTGGCCCTATGGAGCCAGTTAACAGTTCGCGGGGTCCAGTTGACAGTTCAAACTTCAGTTCCTGGCGTCGCCCCTGATCACCGGAAGGGGAAATTCTTCACACCAAAATGTCGGCCTTGACGAGTACTGTAATTGTGCCAAGTATAAACACTCTAGCACTAATGGTTTTGGCGCTATGGAGCCAGTTAACAGTTCGCGGCGCCCAGTTAACAGTTCAAACTTCAGTTCCTGGCGCCGCCCCTGAGAATCGGAAGTGGAAATTTTTCAGATCAAAATGTCGGCCTTGACGAGTTCTCTAATTGTACCAAGTATGAACACTCTAGGCCTAATAGTTTTGGTGCTATGAGCCAGTTAACAGTTCAAACTTCAGTTCCTGGCGTCGCCCCTGATCACCGGAAGTGGAAATTTTTCACATCAAAATGTCGGCCTTGATGAGTACTGTAACTGTACGAAGAATGAACACTCTAGGCCTAATGGTTTTGGCGCTATGGAGCCAGTTAACAGTTCGCGGGGTCCAGTTAACAGTTCAAACTTCAGTTCCTGGCGTCGCCCCTGATCACCGGAAGGGGAAATTCTTCACACCAAAATGTCGGCCTTGACGAGTACTGTAATTGTGCCAAGTATAAACACTGTAGGACTAATGGTTTTGGCGCTATGGAGCCAGTTAACAGTTCGCGGCGCCCAGTTAACAGTTCAAACTTCAGTTCCTGGCGCCGCCCCTGAGAATCGGAAGTGGAAATTTTTCACATCAAAATGTCGGCCTTGATGAGTACTGTAACTGTACCAAGAATGAACACTCTAGGACTAATGGTTTTGGAGCTATGAGCCAGTTAACAGTTCAAACTTCAGTTCCTGGCGTCGCCCCTGATCACCGGAAGTGGAAATTTTTCACATCAAAATGTCGGCCTTGATGAGTACTGTAACTGTACCAAGAATGAACACTCTAGGACTAATGGTTTTGGCGCTATGGAGCCAGTTAACAGTTCGCGGGGTCCAGTTAACAGTTCAAACTTCAGTTCCTGGCGTCGCCCCTGATCACCGGAAGGGGAAATTCTTCACACCAAAATGTCGGCCTTGACGAGTACTGTAATTGTGCCAAGTATAAACACTCTAGGACTAATGGTTTTGGCGCTATGGAGCCAGTTAACAGTTCGAGGCGCCCAGTTAACAGTTCAAACTTCAGTTCCTGGCGCCGCCCCTGAGAATCGGAAGTGGAAATTTTTCAGATCAAAATGTCGGCCTTGACGAGTTCTCTAATTGTACCAAGTATGAACACTCTAGGCCTAATAGTTTTGGTGCTATGAGCCAGTTAACAGTTCAAACTTCAGTTCCTGGCGTCGCCCCTGATCACCGGAAGTGGAAATTTTTCACATCAAAATGTCGGCCTTGATGAGTACTGTAACTGTACGAAGAATGAACACTCTAGGCCTAATGGTTTTGGCGCTATGGAGCCAGTTAACAGTTCGCGGGGTCCAGTTAACAGTTCAAACTTCAGTTCCTGGCGTCGCCCCTGATCACCGGAAGGAAATTCTTCACATCAAAATGTCGGCCTTGACGAGTACTGTAATTGTGCCAAGTATAAACACTGTAGGACTAATGGTTTTGGCGCTATGGAGCCAGTTAACAGTTCGCGGCGCCCAGTTAACAGTTCAAACTTCAGTTCCTGGCGCCGCCCCTGAGAATCGGAAGTGGAAATTTTTCAGATCAAAATGTCGGCCTTGACGAGTTCTCTAATTGTACCAAGTATGAACACTCTAGGCCTAATAGTTTTGGAGCTATGAGCCAGTTAACAGTTCAAACTTCAGTTCCTGGCGTCGCCCCTGATCACCGGAAGTGGAAATTTTTCACATCAAAATGTCGGCCTTGACGAGTACTGTAATTGTACCAAGAATGAACACTCTAGGACTAATGGTTTTGGCGCTATGGAGCCAGTTAACAGTTCGCGGGTCCAGTTAACAGTTCAAACTTCAGTTCCTGGCGTCGCCCTGATCACCGGAAGTGGAAATTTTTCACATCAAAATGTCGGCCTTGACGAGTACTGTAATTGCCAAGTATGAATACTCTAGGACTAATGGTTTTGGCGCTATGGAGCCAGTTAACAGTTCGCGGCGCCTAGTTAACAGTTCAAACTTCAGTTCCTGGCGCCGCCCCTGAGAATCGGAAGTGGAAATTTTTCAGATCAAAATGTCGGTCTTGACGAGTTCTCTAATTGTACCAAGTATGAACACTCTAGCCCTAATAGTTTTGGAGCTATGAGCCAGTTAACAGTTCAAACTTCAGTTCCTGGCGTCGCCCCTGATCACCAGAAGTGGAAATTGTTCACATCAAAATGTCGGCCTTGACTAGTACTGTAACTGCAAGAATGAACACTCCTAAGACTAATGGTTTTTGTGTGCTATGGAGCCAGTTAACAGTTCATGGTCCAGTTAACAGTTCAAACTTTAAAGTTTCCTGGCGTCGCCCTGATCCACCGGAAGGGAAATTTACTTCACAAATATGACGCTTAAGCGAGTACTGTAATTGTGCCAAGTATAAACACTCTAGGACTAATGGTTTTGGCGCTATGGAGCCAGTTAACAGTTCGCGGCGCCCAGTTAACAGTTCAAACTTCAGTTCCTGGCGCCGCCCCTGAGAATCGGAAGTGGAAATTTTTCAGATCAAAATGTCGGCCTTGACGAGTTCTCTAATTGTACCTAGTATGAACACTCTAGGCCTAATAGTTTTGGAGCTATGAGCCAGTTAACAGTTCAAACTTCAGTTCCTGGCGTCGCCCCTGGTCACCGGAAGTGGAAATTTTTGACATCAAAATGTCGGCCTTGACGAGTACTGTAACTGTACCAAGAATGAACACTCTAGGGCTAATGGTTTGGGCGCGATGGAGCCAGTTAACAGTTCGCGGGGTCCAGTTAACAGTTGAAACTTCAGTTCCTGGCGTCGCCCCTGATCACCGGAAGTGGGAATTTTTCACATCAAAATGTCGGCCATGACGAGTATATTGTGCCGAAGTATAAACACTCTGGACTAATGGTTTTGGCGCTATGGAGCCGGTCAACAAGTTCGCGGCGCCCAGTTAACAGTTCAAACTTCAGTTCGCGCACCCTGAGAATCGGAAGTGGAAATTTTTCAGATCAAAATGTCGGCCTTGACGAGTTCTCTAATTGTACTAAGTATGAACACTCTGAGCCTAATAGTTTTGGTATGGGCCAGTTAACAGTTCAAACTTCAGTTCCTGGCGTCGCCCCTGATCACCGGAAGGGGAAATTCTTCACACCAAAATGTCGGCCTTGACGAGTACTGTAATTGTGCCAAGTATAAACACTCTAGGACTAATGGTTTTGGCGCTATGGAGCCAGTTAACAGTTCGCGGCGCCCAGTTAACAGTTCAAACTTCAGTTCCTGGCGCCGCCCCTGAGAATCGGAAGTGGAAATTTTTCAGATCAAAATGTCGGACTTGACGAGTTCTCTAATTGTACCAAGTATAAACACTCTAGGCCTAATAGTTTTGGAGCTATGAGCCAGTTAACAGTTCAAACTTCAGTTCCTGGCGTCGCTTCTGATCACCGGAAGTGGAAATTTTTCACATCAAAATGTCGGCCTTGACGAGTACTGTAATTGTACCAAGAATGAACACTCTAGGACTAATGGTTTTGGCGCTATGGAGCCAGTTAACAGTTCGCGGGGTCCAGTTAACAGTTCAAACTTCAGTTCCTGGCGTCGCCCCTGATCACCGGAAGGGGAAATTCTTCACACCAAAATGTCGGCTTTGACGAGTACTGTAATTGTGCCAAGTATAAACACTCTAGGACTAATGGTTTTGGCGCTATGGAGCCAGTTAACAGTTCGCGGCGCCCAGTTAACAGTTCAAACTTCAGTTCCTGGCGCCGCCCCTGAGAATCGGAAGTGGAAATTTTTCAGATCAAAATGTCGGCCTTGACGAGTTCTCTAATTGTACCAAGTATGAACACTTTATGCCTAATAGTTTTGGAGCTATGAGCCAGTTAACAGTTCAAACTTCAGTTCCTGGCGTCGCTCCTGATCACCGGAAGTGGAAATTTTTCACATCAAAATGTCGGCCTCGATGAGTACTGTAACTGTACCAAGAATGAACACTCTAGGACTAATGGTTTTGGCGCTATGGAGCCAGTTAACAGTTCGCGGGGTCCAGTTAACAGTTCAAACTTCAGTTCCTGGCGTCGCCCCTGATCACCGGAAGGGGAAATTCTTCACACCAAAATGTCGGCCTTGACGAGTACTGTAATTGTGCCAAGTATAAACACTGTAGGACTAATGGTTTTGGCGCTATGGAGCCAGTTAACAGTTCGCGGCGCCCAGTTAACAGTTCAAACTTCAGTTCCTGGCGACGCCCCTGTTAATCGGAAGTGGAAATTTTTCAGATCAAAATGTCGGCCTTGACGAGTTCTCTAATTGTACCAAGTATGAACACTCTAGGCCTAATAGTTTTGGAGCTATGAGCCAGTTAACAGTTCAAACTTCAGTTCCTGGCGTCGCCCCTGATCACCGGAAGTGGAAATTTTTCACATCAAAATGTCGGCCTTGATGAGTACTGTAACTGTACCAAGAATGAACACTCTAGGACTAATGGTTTTGGCGCTATGGAGCCAGTTAACAGTTCGCGGGGTCCAGTTAACAGTTCAAACTTCAGTTCCTGGCGTCGCCCCTGATCACCGGAAGGGGAAATTCTTCACACCAAAATGTCGGCCTTGACGAGTACTGTAATTGTGCCAAGTATAAACACTCTAGGACTAATGGTTTTGGCGCTATGGAGCCAGTTAACAGTTCGCGGCGCCCAGTTAACAGTTCAAACTTCAGTTCCTGGCGCCGCCCCTGAGAATCGGAAGTGGAAATTTTTCAGATCAAAATGTCGGCCTTGACGAGTTCTCTAATTGTACCAAGTATGAACACTCTAGGCCTAATACTTAATTAGTTGTAGATGAATTTGTATATCTTCGCCAAATAATGACTGGTCCATCTCGAATTGTGAACTGTGAACTGTTAACTGAGGTCCAACTTCACTCACCTCCCAATTCTTCTTCCTCAGTTGACAAAAAACTGTCCTTGACGAAAGACCTATTTCGTATGACGGTACCAATTCCAGATGAGTATGAAATAAAAACAATAAAACCATCAAATGGCTTCCAACAAGGGGGAAACAATTAACAGTTTCCAATGACGCCAGCAAGACATGATGGTGTTTTTACATAAAATTGTAGCTCTATGCTGGAAAACAAACCTTCTTGTTTCTTGTACCATTTAGCTGAAGGAGTACCCTAATGGTATACTTATCATTGACACCGATAGGCTATTATAAGCGCAGGAAAATAACTAATTCTTGGTGACACATCACCACAAACTACTGTTTAATTGGCTATTATAAGCGCAGGAAAATAACTAATTTTTGATGACACATCATCACAAACTAATGTTTAACAGAGTTTTCCTTGATAGGCATTTAGAAGTTGGCGTATATAACACAAGGCTATGGATAACAACTTCTTTATTGCTGTGGAGCTGACGTTTCGTTGGAGATACTTCCAACTTTTTCAAAGCTAATAGATTTAATAGACTATTATAAGCGCAGGAAAATAACTAATTGTTGATGACACATCATCACAAACTATTTTTAATAGGCTATTATAAGCGTTGGAAAATACCTTATTCTTGATGACACTTCATCATAAACTACTTTTAATAGACTATTATAAGCGCCGGAAACGTTTAACGTTTCTGGAGCAGAAACTGATGTGTAAACTACTTCCCAGCAGACGCTAGGAAACAAGAACAATGAACAGTTTAAATGTCAAGATTAACATTGTGTGCTCAATGGTATTCTGTGCGTAGGATTTGCTTTGAGAGCGTGTCCATTTAATTTGAACGGATGTGTATCGCACAGAATCTATCGGACTAAAGACAGAATGTCCTAATAAATGATGAGGTGCAATGGCTAATCCTATAATGGCTGTAAATTTCCCTTTTATATGTCTCCTCAAATCCCCCGTCGTCTCGTCTGTACCGGAAAGAGAGAAGGAATTCTGGACGTTGATCATGTAATATTTGTACGAGCTGTGCTAACAATCTTGTCAAATCCTGATATATGAAAGCCAACTAACATTTTTGCGAGGTATAAATCAGACAAGAATGCTCTCTGATTACGTCTTTTATCATGCTACTATTACAGCATGTATAGAGAGCGTGAAAATCATCTTGATCAATCACAAAATATCACGTCCACCAGACTAGGAATGGATATATGTATCTGTGAACTCTGGTCATCTACTAGGTAGATCATCGTGTCTTTGTTGGTGGACAATGACACTAATGATTACGTTATCACAGCGAGCACGTAAACAAGATAGTCTGATGCCATTATGCACAACATTGCGAGCATTGATTACCACGTTAACGTTGATAAACTTGGTTTGGGGCTTTTTGACAAAAACAAACAAACGAGATATTTATGTTTTGGTGGTTCGTCCAGCTATAAATTTCGAAATCTGACTATAAATTTAACTATCAGTTAAATGTCAATGTAATTCATTTTTTAAGTCTCTGAATTGGTTCTCTCTACATGACAAGATTATTTTTTATAGAAATAAACCATGAAATAAATGTAACCAGGGAAGGCAGTCAAATTAGGCCTTTTCACGTTTTGAACCACATACGTATTAGCTCTCTTTGGAAGAGTAGGACTTAGCGTTGTCCTACTCTCGATTTGATTTACTCTGGTGATAAATATTAGCAAGGATCGAGGGTGTAGATGATATGTCAAATGATATGAGAAAACAAAGCAGAAGTCCAAGATTGATCGTGGATTGATGAATAGATATGTTTACTTATATAATTTATACGAATACAATTGTTTAATAGAACAAGGATTGTCCGCTTACTTCCAGCCACTATTGCCAAATTGAATTAAGATGCAAACGCGAGCCAACCATCAATTTTAATCATATACACACAGTTTCAGTCCTCACGTCCCAGGCAATTTTGGACGCAACAAATTGTACTGCCGAGAGGACGCCTAACACGCTATGTGAGTATAAAGTAAAATTGCAAAAAAATCATGATTGTTCAATCAATTTCAATCGTATCGCCGTGTTCGCCTGAGAATACTTTCGTGTCTGAGCGTCTTCTAGCTAGCGAACCCAAGACAGCGAGTAAATATTGGGAAAAGCTGTAAGCATTTATATTAATCCGCTGTTCAAGGAGCTTCAGTCGCACTCTCATCGTTTATTAAGTAGCCACTCTCTATTAAATGGTCCGCTTCGCAGGCATATAGGTCACCATGCAATATGGAATAACGATCATGAAAACGACCGATTTTATATTTTACAATTTCGAAACTACATGAGACAGATTTAAAGATAACATGTTCAATAAATTTCAGGCTTTACGTGGGGAGATACATTTACATCTCTTTAATGGTATTCAGTGTCATTGTCCAGTACCAAAAAAAATCATGGCTCTCCCATTCGCGAGAGCTGTACCATGGGATATGAATCGTGACTGTACGCTCAGTGATATCAGAGAGTGCGGCGTGAAATCATTTGTCTACTGTTTTAAATCTCAGACTGGCAATTCTTTGGTAGGTTAACCTACCACAGTCTTCAAACTCATTCCACATAAACACTTCACGATACTGTTTTACTGTAATGCACATCTTGGTCAACCGATGTGGATATATATGATTTACTCGGCAATGATTCGGACGTTTATATTATCTTGGGAGTATAATGTTTTACCCGTAATATTTTTCCAACCATACAACATATTCTTAAATATTTTACGGTAATTTATATGAGTCATATAGTAGCTAGCCTTTATATAGTTTACGGTAATTTAATTCAAGGCCAACCACGCATTGGAAAAGACAATGTGGACGACGGCTATCTATAGAATGCAGGATCTGATGCTCGTTCTTACACACACGCCTTGGCAAACATGTGCATATGCTCCAATCCCAATTTTGACTCTAATTTTTCTATAACATAGGAAAAAACAGTTTGGGTGTGGCCAGCCCCACACTTTGGATCTCATTGTAAAATAGTTCTCTGTCATTCTCCGAAGCAAGGCCTCGACGTATAAATTGTATCTCTATATCAGGTTGTTATCGAGTTATGGGGATAACATTTTGGACGACGGCAATCTGCTGAATGTAGCTTTGATGCTTGCTGTTGACTTACTAAATACAGCCTCTGAAAACATGTATACCACCATGCAGGTTCTCCACTGATTTTATGTGGTTTATCGTGCATGTCGATAATATACTTATACCATAGTAAAGCAGTATATGGGCGTGACCATTCCCCCACTCCCGGGATCCAGGTCCAAAATAGGTCTATGTTACTCTCCGGATCAATACGATTCGAATGTCTTATATACTATATCTCTACGTCGCATGTCTATCGAGTTACAAAAACATTCATAGGCAGACAGACGTACACTGTAAAAATTGGTGACATGTTTAACGTCTCAAAATGAAACATGATTTTGTCCCAACTTTTGGGACATGTGAGTACGTATATGTTTCATATTAAAACGGCTTCATGTTTCAAATTGAAACACGTGTCCTTTTCACATGAGTTAATGATGTCTCAATATGAGACATATCTTCAATAAGCACGTGTTCGTTTGAAACATGTAACGTTCTACATTTTGAAACGTGTTGTGTATACCTGTCTCAAGCTGAAACATGTTAGAGCCGACTACATGTTTCAAAATGAAACATCTAAGCCCAAACATGACTTTGTCCCAACTTTTGAGACATGTCACAAGTGAAACGGATCTGTACATGTCTCAAACTTGGAAGTGTTTCAAAACAGTCTACATCCCATTGCGTGTTTCAGGAGACTGTCAGACTAGCATGTGCATGATACCGGTACTGAAATGAAAACATTCAGCAAAAATCAACATACATCAAGTTTTATTCTCTTATATTCGTTGGAAGTCAAACTCAAGAACATATATGAACAAGCAATAATCATATACAGAAACACATAAAACTGCTCCTCAGGTTAACTCAAACCTAATAATGATTTCAAACAGATGCATGATTGGTACATCAGAATCCCTGATGTGAACCCCGTTAACATAGAGTGAAAATTGTTCATATAGCAATAATGTGCTCGAGGTTTGATTCATTTATATCACTGATTCACATTTAAAAATTAAAGATACATGTAATTTACTCAACTTGCCATATTGGTCCGTTGACATGACATTGTCTGATCTGTGATAAAGTATTATCCCATACTGTATTCCATGTCTAATCCGGCACACTGGAAACATTTCTGAACATGGGTACTGTATTACTTAGGCCTACAAATATGAAATTGCTGAATGATACTGCCTTTGTTGTTTTTTCCTGACATGCTATACTGGCGATTAACTATTTCTGTTTTCGGGTTGGCTAAAATTTCATTCCATTTTGGGGTATGGAATACGGATCGCAGATGATTATTAAAATCAGGGCTGGAGGGCTGGATTCGTCTCGAGTTTTGCAACAGTGATCACATTGTGGGATGAAGTAGAAACATTGTTGACACTAAACACTATTCAATATTCCAATACGTATGAAAAATAATGTCCATTCTGTCTCCTTCTGATTTATATATGCCACTAAGGCCGAATCTCGCCCAACGCTGTAACGACGTAAGCAATCGTATTGACTCTGTTCAAAAAAATCTCCTGGTGCGCTACACATTCACAATTCAATACTGAATGTACCTTTGATCACACGGAGGACACAGTTGTTATTTCTTTCAGTGCTGCTCACATTAGTGCCCAATAAGTGTCACTTTTATTCTGGCAACATTGCTATGTATTTTGTTGGTGTGTCGTAATATGACCATATGTTTTGAGCGAATGCTCTTAAATTCAAAATGTCGGATTCAAATCTTACAAAAAAATCGACCAAAAATGCATATTTGGAATATGACGTAACTGTACATGTGAAGTCTTCAAAACGGCCATCTTGCAATTGTTTTTTCACACTTTTTAGTTAAGCTGATGTTGTGAGAAGTTCAGACCTCTATCTCAATGAGCATAGACATATTTGGAAGGAGAGGGGTAGAGTGAAATGGCGCCTGGGAAGGCCTCAAATACCCTAGGCCTGGTTGAGTTAAATGGTTATGCAAATAATTCAATTAAAATGCTCAGTCGATTAAGGGAGTAGAGGACGTTCATTTCCCTGCTCTTATGGGGTTACAACATGGTGATTTGTCGGATTTTTCAAAACAAGCTGAATTTCCTAACAAAAGTACGCAGACATCTCAAAATGGAATAAAAATCAACAAAAGACACAACACAACCATTTATGCGTTCTACTGGTGGGTCGATAGTGTGATGGGACGGACCAAAAAAATGGCATTTTAAATTCAACGGTTGGAGGGTGCAAAGTGCTCCATAGGTTAAAAATTATTCCTCCGGAATACCCCCAAATTCACTCCTATTCACTTTCAACAAAAAGAAAACTTCTGAATGGCTAATAATTGGAACTTCAATAATATTCTCCACACCCACCCCGATTCCCCACCCCCACCCCCTCCTGGAAATAGGACTGAAAAGGCTCAGTTTATCTGTTATACCGCTAATATTTTCTAAGAAAGTATGGTGTCCCCCTGTTTTTATTACATATTTAACAAGCACTATATGTGTTTAGTATTATATAGCAAAATGGGAAAAATTTGACCTTGGGAAGTTTGATTTATTGAGCATCAAGGAAGAAAAAATCCAAATTTCCCTATGTATTCAGTGTTATGGCTTTTAAGTGGTATACATGCTTTTGGCTACCATATTTTTTTAACGAGTATGGTGATCCCCTATTTTTTTTCTATGGATCATATTCTCCTAACCTGATGAAAAAATCCTGAAATTTAAAAAAAAATTCAACCTCTAGAAAAGAACGTCCTCTACTCCCTTAATTCAAAATACCGACATATATCTTCCAGGTCGCTAAAGACCAGAAATAAATATCCGAAAGCCATGGAGTGGTAATAATATCTTTGTTTGCAAATTGCTAAAGCTCTCTGTCGAACTGTGTGAAGACGACCTGGTATCTAATTCCATGTATCAGACAGCACTATCCCTTTTGTAGTCCGCTTTTCTTGACACATGTCGGCATGCAACTCGGTTGCACGTGTTTCAGCGTTGATGTTTCAAACACCTTTTCGGACCGTTATAGTGAGACGCCAGCGCGAGTGAAACATGTCACAACCCCCAAATAGTTGCATCGTTACGTCTATGAGACATGTTTTTGTGGAAAAATAGGGTGAAACATGTAGCATTATGAAGCATCTAACATGTTACCATCTCAAAATGAAACGTTAAACATGTTTCCACTTTTTACAGTGTACAGACAGACATACAGGAAGACCTGACACCACTTTTCTTGACCCCTGCCTGTCTAATGTAATAATGAATGACAAATCAGCATGAGAGATTATACACTTATAACATATAACATAGACAAACAAAAAACAGCCATCCCCAAAAACAGCCGTCACTGTCCTGATCAATACCTTTCGAACTATGTCAAGATTGTATCTCTATGTCGCCTGGTTGTCGTGGCTTAAAAGCAAGGACAGACGGACTTTACAGATTTAAATGGTAAGACAATTTTAATACTGGCAACAGAAACACAATGAAAGGCAAATTATTGAAACTGAGCTCCAATTCTCTGCTAAGAAACAAATTCTTTTATGTAAAATCATGATCATGGATCGCAAATTTACTCTACAGAAATGGCACCATCCAACTTGTGTAAAACAACCCACAAATATAAACATATATCTGATTAGTCGAAATCATATATTTCTTTACTGTAGACCGGTCTGTGTCTTGTATTAGCAGTTGGATAATTGTATACAGGAATACACTGTTTCTTTTCAAATGTTTATAAAGTCCCACAACAGTGATTTTCCTGGAATTATCCATGTACCTGAGTTAATTAACTGAGTCTGTAGCAGTTAGTGAAAACATCTGTTTTATACCAAACGTGTGTCTTAAGTTACGGGCAGCTGTTCAGATCTACTCGGGAACAGCGATAAATCGAGCGAGCATTGACCTTTGATACCCACCAGAATTTAGCATTTCCCTTAATAATGAGTCTCGCTCCTGTGTTTACGCTTTATATAACAGAGTAAATTTGTTGGCTATCATCTTAAACCAAAACGTTAACACCCTGATTGAATACAAAACATAATAAGGATATCTACCAAGTTCCCCTAATATAGTCACATTAGATGTCTGTTTTTGGCACTTCTAGTACTTTTTGACAAATCTCGAATGTATCTTTTTGAGATCAGATACATCGTTAGTTTCCCATAACTCGCAGCCATACCATATAGGAGAAATAAGTTTGTCCATAAGGCAAAGTTTAGTTGAAATGCTAAAAGATAACCTGTCGAACAGACTAAATTGATTAACAAAGCTCTATTAGCTTGTTAGCTAGTTTACCGCAGCCACTGTAATTAATGATCACACCCAGGTACTGAAACTCTTCACTACCTCTATTTTATCTTTCCCATAAAACCAGTCAGTGCTCGGGTTATTCCCTCGTTTTTGAAAATTACATATTTTAGTTTTTTCTATATTGACAGTGATGTTCCATTTCAAGCAATAGTTATTCAAACCATTCAAAATGATCTGTATAACGGTGTGTCAGAGAACAAAACATTATCGTCAGCAAATAATAACATAAATATGGAAATTTTCATCTAACGTCACATTCCCATTATCAACATCTTTCATCTCTTTTTTTTCATGTTCAACATCAAATAGTTCGGAAAATTTCCTATTGAGACGAATAAGCGATCTGACACTTCTGTACACCGACTTTAGCATACTGACCATGTTACTGCTAATTCCATTTTCCATTAAGTTCAGCTATAGCGCCTCTTTATTTACACGATCGAACGCTTTCTTAAAATCTACGAAAGCTAAATGTTATCATCTAAATGTTCTTAGATAAGCATTTGCTTGGTAAATACAGTCAACTGTACTCTTTATTCACGAAATCTGAATAGTTTGTCACAAAGTATTCATTTTCTTCGGTGTATTTATTTAATCTATTTTTTAATAACAAAGAAAATATTTTGGCGAGTACAATGTGATTCCCTTATAGTTATCGGCATTTGATAAATCGTCCTTTTTAGGAATAGGTACTACTACACCATTTGCCCATATTTCAGCGTATTCTTGTTTTTCAAAATAATATTACAAACTTCTAACACGTAACAGATTAACAGATCTTCGCAATCCAAGAATAACTCAGCTGGTATTTTATCAATCCCTGGAGATTTATTTCGTCTAGGATGAGCAATTGCCTGTATAACTTCCTTAACGATGAATTCTTCATCAAGATCTTATATTTTAACTTTTCTAGTATTTATTTCGTTAGTATCTATCTTAATATCTTCATCTTGACTTCTAGACGAGTCCTTAAAATACTCCACCAAGTCCTCTATTTGTGTGTCAGCTTTTTCACAACAGGGCGGTCAAAGTAAGTCTGCCGTGACTTGCTTAGTATATCTTCGATGTTCGCAGTGTCAGAGCGTAAAACGTTCTCAATGGAAAAGTTTTACGATTTGACACTCCAAGTAGAGAAAAATCTGACTAGTTGCCATAATTTTTCGATGGCTTGTTTCTGTCGTTAAATTGTCGAAATACTTATGAAACACGGAAGTGCTAAGAATGCCATCGCAGGCTGTTCAAGACAGCTTTCACGAGTTATATCCAGTCATTAGTCACTATGAACATGGCGGGAACACGTTTGTTTACACATAACGCCACAACAGCATGACGTGCTTGCAATTGTCTGTACAATGAGTCGGGGCAGTGAACAAAAAAGCTGATCGGTACCAAAGAATAACTAAAACATTCTGGCTGAGAGATAATCACATTTATTTAGAAATTAACTTTAACTTTAACATTGACTGCAAAGAAGCAATGAAATCTTGAAACCTGGAATTAGATAAATGCTCAGATATTGTTCTTATTCGATAGCATTTTGTGTCATGGCGAGGATATGTCTGAATAAATTATATGACTGGAATTTATCTAACAAAAATATGAATTATCTTATTTTCAAAAATTAAAGAAGCTCTCTTTGTAAAGAAGAGCAAATCTCGTTAGGATATATATTGTGTTATATAGATTATTAAGGTTTTACCCACCTTGTTAAAATATCGGTATTGTAGCAGACAAGATTGTATATCAAATAACAAATTACCATTTAGATTACTATTAGTTATACGTCGCCCTTCCGGGGTAATACGGGATGAGATTTGGTTTCTCTCGCCATATTTTTCCGAGGCGCAGCCGAGGAAAAATATGGCGAGAGAAACCAAAGAACCCCGTATTACCCCGGAAGGGCGATGTATAACGAATTTATCATATCTCAGAGCATTAAGAATCACTTTGGACTTCAAGGCCGACATAATGGAACGGACTTCGATCGGACTTGCACTGGTTTCAGAACGATCCACAGCATGCACCGGAAAAAATGAACACAAAGACAAATGTATCATTTTTACAATCCTCATCTTTAAAACGTACTAAGGGAGGAGCAAAGATAACGATAACATATACTGTAATCCGTGAACAATGAACCCGGTTTCCGTGTGAAATACCGGTGGGCTTCAGTGATAAAGAATGAACAATCTAACTTCAAATTCAGCTTCATCTCTTATGTTCTATTCTGAAAATCAGAAACGTATAAAATACTGGAACATTAAGCTTAATCTCAATTTCATATTTAATATTTAATAGCCATCGACGAGTATAATATCTAGATTATATACCTTTTGTTAATAAATACATCGAAAGACCCGTTCCGGATTCACATCTGTTGCGTGGATATGTAAGTTTCAAATACACGTGTGAACTGTTACATTTCCATTCTGTCTATAATTCAACACCGTGTCACTCGACAGTGTCACTTGTGTCATGTTTCCATAACATCACACAGGAGAAGGACCAACATGAACTGACTTAAATTTACAGTTCGAGAGAAAAATCGGAAAAATCAAACTGTCCTGCACAATTTGGCAGAAGTATAGGTATTTGCTTCATTTTCGCACGATCATGTTGATTGCATTTATTGTGCAGTTATTGAACATTGGCGCTGAGGGATTTGCGGCGACCAGGATAGCTGTGGGAATGTCACACGATGTGGGCGGGACAGCGGTGCTGTCGAATTCACAAAACAGCTGATTAAGATCAAAATCAAAGTCGTCGGCATGGCCTTCTGCTCGTACATCCTGGGTGTGTAACACGGCCGACGTGGCATCATTTGACGTGGGTGCAGGGTACTGAGAAGATGATGTCACAGTTTCTGCAGGATGGGGTTTGACAAGAACATTTACTGGAAGTGTATGCGTACCGGTATTCGTCTTTCGGGTTGAACCCATCGTGTCAGGAAAGGCTACTGACGCAACCGTGTGGCCCATTTGCAGTTTCTCGCCATCACTTACTCGCTGGTAAACCGACAGCGACGAGACAGATCTGTGACCTGTGACAGCCATTATTTGAGATGCTGAATAGTTGTTTCTACCAAGGATGGTGATGCCGGTTGCTCGTATACTGTGGTTAGTGTATGGTTCAGAAAGTTTCAGACGAGTGCCCAGGTTGGTCATGAAGGCTGCCAAGCGGTGTTTCCCAATAGGTTTGTTATAATACTAAACTTTATCGTCGTCGAGGAAATTATCAACCGGGTACTGCCACAAGCGATCACATTTCGGATGGAGTTTGGAGATATAATTTTCGAATGAAGCAACAGGACAGAACGGGGAACCTTCTTCTTCAGGCATGAATCCGGTAACACCCTCTTTTTGCTGGGCCCGGCGATTTTTTGTGAGTTCATCCTCCTTTTTTTCACATACCTCTGCCCAGTTTTCGGGTCCCGCTTGATGATGAATGTGTTTTTTGTCATCTTTTCCATATTCTCCACTCCCCTTCTAAAGAAGAACAGACGTACATCGAACTGAACTTTATTTGCAAGCCCAGTTGGGGTTTTTGGGGACATGAGAACAGACTTGTAGAGTTTACAACGATCGGACTCGTTTATGGGCTCATAATGATCGGTGTCGCCTTTTCCAGATGCCTTCAACTCTGCAAGTGCGGTTTTGAAGCACTCGTTGGCTTCATTAAACTCCGAATTTCTAATCAAATCAAAAGTTTTCAAATACGGTGGGGCCTTCAGGTAACGATTCAGAGAATGTCGAAAGTTTTCGAGAGTGGATGTTTTGTACAATTCTCCGTCTTGTTTTCGGGCATCCAAATAAAAATGACTGAGTACCTCTGCTAACCTCTCGGCCGAGAATCCTTCGAATTCTTCACTCTGTCCCTTCTCTTTCAGGTAATACTTCAAAGTTCTGGCGGACGCTTTGTTCGATTTTTTTGTGTTGCTGGGAATAATATTAGCTCGCTTTTCAACAACTTCATCGTCCGTGTGAGACGAGAAACGTTTGCCTGATTCAGCCATTTTGTTTAGCAGACGATGGAATCTAGTGAACACCTGTTCGTTGCCCTTGGCGACGGGGGTATACGATATATATTCGACCAGCAAGTTGACAATACAGCATCACACATGAGGTCTGTCAGCCAATCAAAAGTCTACATGCTTCTCTGAGATATGATAAAGGTCACAAACCTACATTGCAGAAAGTGGGTCCAAGATTATTATCAGGACTTAACTTCCGGCGAACATTGATTGGCCATTATACCTGACTGGGCCAGAAATGGTCTGTGACGTATTTTAAAATGTTTCTATAATATTTGGCTCTAAAATATATCAAAACCACCTTTTCAAATTTTAATCGGAAAACAAATCTGGGCCAGTTTGATTGGCACCTCCGAAATTTGCCGTAATGGTGTCGGGCTGGATGACCCTATTTCTGGCGGTCTCATCTCGAAAAAATGGTGGGGAATGTATGCTGAATTTTCCATATGTTTGAGCGGAAAGGCCAGTCTACCTGGTGTGGTGGGTCATTTGTGGCGGCGAATATTAGGGAATATAGTTTTCTCAACATGTGCACGGCCAATTTACTACATATTAAGTAAGGCGAATATTTAGTGGTTTGTGACCTGTAGTAACAGATACGTTCGCTACATGCATATATTATCAATGTTCAAATTAATTTCTGGCCACTTGAAAAAGACCTCGGCACGACGGTCGAATGTTCGTGCAGTAGAGTGCATTCACGTGGACAAGATTTTGTATTATTAGTATGTTGTAGAATTCATCTCCCTCTTATAAGACACACGTTGTTTAATCGTCTTCTTCTTCTCTTCCTTCTTCTTCTTCTTCGCCTCCTTTTCGTTCTTCTTCTCCGCCTTCTTCTTCTTCTTCTTCAGCTGTGATTGAAAAGGAAACATCGAGAGTGAGCATCGTGAGCTCTATCATCTTCACGTTTCAAGTTAAATACAATACATTCCGTAATTTCCCTTGACCTATAGTGAATAGGTAAATTCTCCAAACCATAAACGCACGCTATATGAGATAGATAGTCAGACAAGATACGAGCTGATCGTTGTCGTGCAGCGAAGTTTTTGTTTGATCTGCATATACATGTATGGCAAGCGGTGGCTGTATTGCTTTTACGGTAATACTTCAAAAACAGTCGAAAAACTTGAAGTCGGGGCGGGCACAGCAATTCAATAAATAACTGTCTGGCTTGGAGTTATATTCTAGCCGCCCATCATGATGTTCCAATCTTTCAAATCCGTATTCCTGCTCCATATTAGGTCGTTTTCATGACGGCGCATTTCCACGATTAGACGCATATTTCTTACACAAATAGGCGAACATTCCGTACACGATTAGGCGCATTTCCACCATAAAGCGCAAATCTTCTACACCGTTAGGCGTAACACGTCATTAGGCGCAATTTGTTTACATGATTTGGCGCTGACACGATTAGGCACAAATACACGATTAGGCCCCCCACAACCTCTCTCCCACCCCCCATCGTGTTCTACGTGGGCAGAAGAGAAAAACAAGGCCCCACAAACCATACCGCAAATGTCCATGTGTAGGTTTAAACACTGCGCCGGAATAGGCCTACACCATAGCCGTATCACTCTTGCTGGGCCGTCACGTGACCGGAAGTGGCCTTTGTGACCTTTCACACGGAAGTGACCTTTGACCGGATGTGACGTCATCGTGACGTCATTGTCACGTCACGCCACGGACCCTCATTTAGGAGACCTCAATGCGACAGAATTTAGCCTATATATACATGTACTAGTGAGGTGCCGAGGGAAGATTTCCTGTGGAGTCATATGATTGCTTTTTAGTCGCCAGGCGTCGTCAATTTTTCCCGCCTCTTGCAGATAGCTTCAAATGTTCATAAAACATATAAAATGTAGGAAATGATATCCGAAAGATCTACAAACAAAACATCTTACATGCGACATGGCGTTTTTTTTTTTTTTTTTTGTCGAATACTTAATTGCTCTCCCCATTATTTTCATCAATAATATTTCTAGAAATACCTCATATCAAATATTTTTGATATCAAAAGTAAACGAATATACACCAAGTTGGCTTGCCATACAATATGCATAAATGATATACATTGTTAAGTATAGATGCCACATGTTGGAAGATGTTCTGCAAATGCCCGGTAAGTACATTGAATGAAGCTGACTGTAAAAAGGACAAATCAATATAAAACGAAATTCATTTTCTACAGTCTTACAGTTGCATCGCTTGCTTTCTCTCTCCGATCTAGGCGTAGAATGTCTTTCCCACTTTACCATTTGTGATGTACAACGAAGAGAGCTTATAGATTTTCTAAATTTAGTATTTTATTCATTTTACAAATACGATTCGTAATTGAGAGTCATTTTATACAATATATAGCTGTCTAATTTACTAGTTTCCGTTACTTTAATTTGCCAGACCTGGTAAATTCTGTTTCACAAAGTTTAACGGTAGATTATTGCTATTCTCTATGTCCATATGTTACGGAAACCAAGATCATCGAGCAAGCATTGACCTTTGATATCCACGAAAATTTAGCATTTCCCTTAAATGAGTCTCGCTCTTGTGTATACACTTTATATAACAGAGTAAATTTGTTGGCTATCATCTTAAACCAAAAAGTTAACACCCTAATTGAATACAAAACATAATAAGGATATCTACCAAGTTCTCCTAATATAGTCACATTAGATGTCTGTTTTTGGCACTTCTAGTACTTTTTGACAAAATCTCAAATGGATCTTTTCGAGATCAGACACATCGTTCGTTCCCCATAACTCGCAGCCATACTATATAGGAGAAATAAGTTTGTCCACGAGGCAAAGTTTAGTTGAAATGCTGAAAGATAACCTATCGAACAGGCTAAATTGATTAACAAAGCTCTATTATCTTGTTAGCTAGTTTACCGCAGCCACTGTAGTTAATGATCACACCCAGGTAAGTGAAACTCTTCACTATACCTTTATTTTATCTTCCCCATAAAACCAGTCGTGCTCGGGTTATTCCCTCGTTTTTGAAAAATACATATTTTAATCTTTTCTATATTGACAGTGATGTTCAATTTCAAGCAATAGTTATTCAAACCATTCAAAATGATCTGTTTAACCCTTCAGGTGTGTCAGAGAACAAAACATTATCGTCAGTAAATAATAACATAAATATGGAAATTTTCATCTAACGTCACATTCCCATTATCAACATCTTTCATCTCTTTTTTCATGTTTAACATCAAATAGTTCGGAAAATTTCCTATTGAGACGATTAAGAGATCTGACTCTTCTGTACACCGACTTTAGCATGCTGTCCATGTTACTGCTAATTCCATTTTTCATTAGGTTCTGCTACAGCGCCTCTTTATCTACACGATCGAACGCTTCTTGTTATCATCTAAATGTCGTTAGATAAGCATTTGCATGATAAATACAGTCATTTGTACTCTTCTTTTCACGAAATCTGAATTGTTTGTCACAAAGTAATCATTTTCTTCGGTGTATTTATTTAATCTATTTCTTAATAACAAAGAAAATATTTTGGCGAATACAATGTGATTCCCTTATAGTTATGGGCATTTGATAAATCGTCCTTTTTAGGAATACGTTCAACTACACCATTTACCCATATTTCAGCGTATTCTTGTTTTTCAAAAATAAAATTACAAACTTCTAACACATAACAGATTAACAGATCTTCGCAATTCAAGAATAGCTCAGCTGGTATTTTATCAATCCCTGGAGATTTATTTCATCTAAGATGTGCAATTGCCTGTAGAACTTCCTCAACGATGAATTCTTCATCAAGATCTTATATTTTAACTTTTCTAGTATTCATGTCGTTAGTATCTATCTTAATATCTTCATCTTGACTTCTAAACGAGTCCTTAAAATACTCCGCCAAGTCCTCTATATTTGTGTGTCAGCTCTTTCACAACAGGGCTGTCTAAGTAAGTCTGCCGTGACTTGCTCGGTATATCTTCGATGGTCGCAGTGTCAGAGCGTGAAACGTTCTCGGTGGAAAAGTTTTACGATTTGACACTCCAAGTAGAGAAAAGTCGGACTAGTTGCCATAATTTTTCGATGGCTTGTTTCTGTCGGTAAATTGTCGAAAGACTTATGAAACACGGAAATGCTAAGAATGCCATCACAGGCTGTTCAAGAAAGCTTTCACGAGTGAAATCCAGCCATTAGTCACTATGAACATGGCGGGAACGCGTTTATTTACACATAGCGCCACAATAGCATGACGTGATTGCAATGAACCAACAAGCTCTCATTCACAATTGTCTGTACAATGAGTCGGGGCAGTGAACAAAAAAGCTGATCGGTACCAAAGAATAACTAAAACATTCTAGCTGAGAGATAATCACATTTATTTAGAAATTAACTTCAACATTGACTACAAAGAAGCAATGAAATCTTGAAATCTGGAATGAGATAAATGCTCAAATAGTTATCAAATATTGTTCTTATTCGACAGCATTTTGTGTCATGGCGAGGATATGTCTGAATAAATTATATGACTGGAATTTATCTGACAAAAATATGAATTATCTGATTTTCAAAAATTAAAGGAGCTCTCTTTGTAAAGAAGAGCAAATCTCGTTAGGATATATATTGTGTTATATAGATTATTAAGGTTTTACCCACCTTGTTATAATATCGGTATTGTAGCAGGCAAGATTGTATATCTAATAACAAATTGTCATTTAGATTACAGTAACAGATACGTTCACTACATGCATATATTATCAATGTTCAAATTAATTTCTGGCCACTTGAAAAAGACCCCGGCACGACGGTCGAAAGCTCGTGCAGTAGAGTGCATTCACGTGGACAAGCCCCGATTTTGTATTATCAGTATGTTGTAGAATTCGTCTCCCTCTTATAAGACACACGTTGTTTAATCGTCTTCCTCTTCTCTGGCTTCCTCTTCTTGTTCTCCTCCGTCGTCTTCTTCTTCGTTGTCTTCTTCATCTTCTTCAGCTGTGAATGAAAAGGAAACATCGAGAGTGAGCATCGTGAGCTCTGTCATCTTCACGTTTCAAGTTAAATACAGTACATTCCGTAATTTTCCTTGACCTATAGTGAATAGGTAAATTCTCCAAACCATAAACGCACGCCATATGTGATAGATAGTCAGACAAGATACGAACTGATCGTCGTCGCACAGCGAAGTTTTTGTTTGATCTGCATATACATGTATGGCAAGCGGTGGCTGTATTCCTTTTACGCGGAAAATGTTCATATTCTTCGAATAGCCAATCAAATTTGGATTTGAAGAGATCATACAGGGGCTCTTCTCCTAATATGGACCACGAAACATTTATAGAAATATGACGTCATCAAACCTTATTCTGAAGAGAAACCGTGTGATATTTGTTAAAGGCGAGCAGGTCTAGTGTGTGACTTGGATACGCGAAGATGAGCTATGTATGGATGCCAAGAAATACCGTAACAATTTCACTTTTTAGTATGTATATGAAAGCAGAACTATACCTTTATTGATATTACCGGGGTAGGAAATTATAAGGTATTCGAGAAAACGATGTGGAAATTCATTTTGGATGATAGTGATGGGCCTATGAGGAGATACAAACGGCCATTTCTACTAACATCAATGAAAGCTGTGAAACTCTCCTCTATTTCGCAAATGGCCTGTTCACAAGCAAAGCGAACGCTCACAGAATATATCGCATCGTTTATATTTGCTTCAAAATCAAATATTTTGTGACCTTTTTGAACATGTTATCCCACAATAATTTTATTAACCGTCCCTTTTTGCCTGTTTGTTTGTCCGGCTCGTTCGCCCATAGTTTTGGTAGAAATGTCGCGATAATTTGTTGACAAGGTATTGGAGTCACTGTGGGTAATCTAAAAGGGAGAACGTTCACTATGCGCTTTTGACGCCCATTGGAGCTGGAATTGTTGGGTTTTTGGGGGGGTTCAAAAAGCTGTGAAACTTTGTCAGGACATAGATTTGAAGTTGCGGAAAGCCGCTTGAAAAAAAGAAATTAAAATGTTTCGCTAATCTCCCACACGGGGGACGACAACACGGTAAGATGTACACGTACATACTGTACTATTTGTGTGAGTGTAGTATTGAAGTGAGCATTTAACGCTCATCGAAGGCCAGGAATATGTTCTTTTGTCGAAAGGTCGTCAAACATTGCCAGGATTGCCGTGGGGTCACTGGGTGTGACCTGTTTTACATAGAAATTATAAAGGGCATCTTTGTTTTTTGTCAGAAGGCTGAAAACTTTTCAGTAAAAGCTATGAGGTCGGGGAGAGGGACTTAAAACCGAGAAAGAAAAGAAAGGGCATCTGCGGCCGAATGGGACCGGGAAAATGGAGAGTGCATTTACATACTGTAGCACGCACAAAAAGTAAAGATGTCCGTAGTGGTATCCGAAGCAGATTGTAAAGTGTAGAGAATGTGTCAATATAAAATGTATGCATCTGAATCACAGTGTATCTCTAAAAGAATAAGATAACAAATAAGTCTGTTGGTCTACGGGAAAGGGGAATTTTCAAAGATTCCGACACTACCCCCGAGATGGATCTCCATCCGCTATCTCCTAAACATAACCCTATACGTATTTGAAAGCTTACATATATTAGAGAAGGGGGGCACAAAGGCCATGGAGTGTCGTGGAAGTCGGTCAAAGTGACGGCAAGAAGCAAACATTAAAATAAAACACTATATACTCCCTATAGACTAGCGGATGAAATGTTGAACGAATTTCTTTCTAAATTAATCAGTTACTCAATTAAATTG
>JAVTVY010007631.1:0-42975 GCA_036873755.1 Hanleya hanleyi | reverse complement strand
ACCAAATCTTTCACTGTTTTGGCGCCTGCGTTATGCCATCTATACTTGCATCGTTCCATGCGCTAAGAGGTGTGTAGTTGTATAGTAATTCATTTACAATGGGCGAGGCACTTGTTGGTTCAGCTTTCATGCCTCTGCACCATGCAGATATAACGTCCAGCCAAAATACATTTTGATTACCTTTGCTATATCCGGAAATCCGTAGAAGTTTAGATCCCACACCCGGATTCCCAGGTGAGGTATTAAATAAGTCATCAGATTCATCTAAAAGTCAGAAAAGTTGAGCGATATTTTGACCCACTGAATTTTCAAAAAATCAATAAAGGACGGTAAGTATATCATGTTTAATCCGCCCTCCTCCCTACTGCAAATAATGGTTTTCCTTTTTATTTTGTCTGGCCCCCCTACCCAGATAAATTCATAAAATATTGTTTGTAATTCCCTTTGAAATTCTGAAGGCGGGGTTTGGTAATACAGAGAATAGGTCAGCTAGTAGAGACAGGGCGAATGTTTTAATTAAACTCATTTTGCCGATAGGAGTTAAGTTTCTCTTCCACCAGCTGCCCAGTAATCTTATATCCCGAAATTTTGATTGGTAGTTCAGTGTGGGCATGGCTTCCAGATCTGGGCAAAACTTTATGCCAAGTAATCGAAACCCGCCAGGGTCCCAGTTTATTCGGTAATATGGACATATCTTGACAGTATTGCCATTTTCACTACCGATTCAAAGAGCTGTTGACTTATCAACATTTAATCGCAGACCAGAACAAGAAGAAAAATCCTCCAAGAGACCCATGTCCCGTAACAGGGACTCCTGCGAGCCATCCAATAGCAGAGTAGTATCAGCAGCGTACTCTATTACTTTCATTTCCGGGTTCTTGAAAATAATGCCTTTAATGCGTTTCTCTTTTTTTATTGCAATTGCTAGTAATTCGGCGACAATCATAAATATGTACGGGGAAACCGGGTCACCCTGCCGACAGCCTCTTTCGAGGTTGAATAAAGTAGACATGTATCCGTTGTTGAGTACAGAGCTTTTAGAGTCCTGTTGAAAAAGTTTAATCCATCTGCAAAGCGACTCACCGAAGTCAAAGGAAAGCAGCGCTCCATGCATAAAATTCCAGTCGACACTATCAAAAGCCTTCTCAAAATCAATAATGAAAAGCCCTGGAATTTTATTTTCTTCGGTACCTTGCATTGTGTCGTAAACTGCGCGCGTAATCTCACCTATGAACCTTCCCTTAATAAATCCTTTTTGAGTTTCGCTTATAATCGACGGTAAAGCATGTTTTATTCGGTTGGCAATACAGGCTGAAGCAAGTTTATAGTCGACATTTAACAGAGAAAGTGGACGCCAGTGTTTTTTTTAAAAGACCGATCTTTACCGTCTTTCGGAAGGCAACTTATAATACCTTGTGTTTGAAAGTCCGAAAGCGAGCCTTTGTGTATCCATAGTTCACTGATAGGATAAGAAAAATACCCAATTTTCCCCAGAAAGCTTTATAGAATTCTGCAGGAAATCCATCGGAACCCGGAGTTTTCCCCGTTTTTCATTTTTGTCAAGGCATTAAGACACTATTTCGGTAATAGGACCTTCGCATTCCATTTTTTCGTCTATACTGATATTTATATCGTGTTCTAAAAACGTATGGTTGTTTTCGTCATCTATATAATTTGGTTTGGAATATAGTCTCACGTAGAAATCTTTCAGTTCGTTTAATATTCCCTTCAAATCTGACAATGTTTTACCATTGTTGGTTGTAATTTCTGTCATATTTTTGTGACGAAATTACGTTTTTCTAATTTGAAAAAGAAATCAGAATTACTTTCCCCCTTCTCATACCATTTGATTTCCGACCTCATAATTGCTCCTATTTTCAGTCTCTGTAATGCTTCAAGTTCAGATTGCTTAATTTGCAGGTTTAAGTTTTGTTTGTCTCGGAGTGCTTCATCGGTTATATTCTTTTCCAGTTCAAGTATTTCACCTTCAAGTAAGCGTTCTCGTTTTGCTCTAAGTTTTTGTTTTGATAACGACTAAAGTATTGTCGCACTTCTAATTCTTGTTTTCAACAATTCGATAAAGACCTGATCATTAAGACTCAATTTGAGAGAGGTTGGATGCGCTACGTCTCCCGAAATATAACATTCGTTGACCGTATCGGCAATAACAGATTCCATCAGTGCAATATATTCACTGTCTGCAAGTAGTTGTGTATTTAACTTCCAGTAACCTGGACCCCTTTCTACTGTTTTAAAAGAGCATTTAAAGGAGACGAGTGAATGATCAGATCTATAATAGATGTCTGATGTCTGATGTCAATGTCTGATGCGCATCGTAGACCTACGAGATCCTCCGATATAAGGAAATAGTCCAGTCGACTCTGTTTGATACAGCCGCATGACCGTTTTTTCCACGTGAATCGCCCCACGGATGGATTACGAAGACGCCATATGTCTTTTTAATTTAGTTTATCCATATTTTCAAGGATGGCTAGTCTCAATTTGTTGTTGTTATTATTGATATCATTTTGATTGTCCAGACTATAATCTTGGATGACATTCCGATCTCCTCACGCTATGACAGGATTTTCGTTCGAGGCAAACTGTTTTGAAGAGATTGATGAAGAATTCCGGGTTGTCGCTGTTAGGGCCATATACATTTACCAATTTCACCCGCGTGTCGGAGATTGTGATATCGAGGATAATGTATCTACCCTCATTATCTTTGGTGCACCCATGTATTGTATATTCGAAATTGTTTCGTAACAGAATTGCATCTCCTGTGTTATTTGTTTTGCCATGGCTAAAAACGCATTTGTCCCCCCATTCATTTTCCCAGTCCTGTTCTGTTTGTGGCAGCCATGTGTCCCTTGGAGGCAAATACATCTGGGTAAGTGATCCCCTTGGCACATATTAAGGATATGTATATATATATAATCTATATCAAATATACAAATTATTCAAGCTTATCTCTTAGGTTTCTTTTGCACAGGTCAAATTGTCTTTGGCACACTTCATGCCAAATTCCACATTCACACGAGCAAATTTTTTCCGGCAAAACACGGTGTCAATGTGCCGTTTGTCGACATAAATTTGACTGCAAATCAAACCATTATTTATTCGTTTTCACTGTCACGACGGTCTGAGATAATTCGCCGAAATCACAGGACATCGACAGCAGGTGCCTCTTTATTGTAGTTTGGAAGACGAATTTGCTGTACACGTTATGATTACGTCTACGTCAGGAAGCCGATTTTCTCTGATTCAAGACGCGCGTGCAACACAGCTGTCGAGCAACGCGGCCGAGACTACATTCTGTCAGATGGATGTTCGCCCGTATATTTTGGACAAATTTTTCAGACTTCTTTTAAACGGAGTAAGGTGAGAGTGGTTCCCAGTCAAGTGTGCACCTCGCCTTAGTCACAGGGCCTTCTGCGTTTGAATCATCAGCATTCCAGTTACAATATACATGGAAGCGCCAAAGCCAGTGAGAAAGAACGACCAACTGATGTGTTCCTTGGTGAAAAACGTCATGGAATATCTGCCCACGGTGAACAGATTTGTATCCACGAAGAACAACCAAATCAGCACGATCAGTAATCCAATCATCTCGAGAAGTGCTGAAACATAAAACGAAAAGAAACCCACATTAATATCACTGAAATTATGGCACAAGCAATATATGCAGGCCTGCAAGTGACTCGCGGTGAAAATATAGGAGGAAATTCGCCAAAATATAGAAGAAATGTAGGAATTTTCTTGATAAAATATAGGAAACTATAGGAAATAAAAAGGGTGTAAGACGGGTCACTATTACATTCTATGTTCCAAACTTGATAGTTTTCTGTTGTTCAATCAAAATATTTCCACTGAATGTGATCATGGTGATGGCGATTGACGATACCCGTTCTGCTGCTCGGTTCAACAAAGAGAGATTTAAATGTTTCCATACAAAAAAAATCTGAAATGTATTTCCTCATGCCAAATTGACTCATTTCAGAGCATTGGTGAAAGTTTTCATGGGAAAAAGTCAAAATATAGGAAATATAGGAGGTTTTGAGAATAGGAATATAGGATAGGAGGCACTTGCACGCCTGTGTATACATGAGTTATGAGGGTACCCTGCTTGGTTGTGAAACAAGTCATCGGTCGAAACATTTATGAAGGCCTGATTAGGCCAAAGAAACATGTTCTGGTCGGCGTGTGCAGCGTGATTTTGCAGCAAAATTTTCAAATTTGTGAGATCCTTCGGCCATGTCGAGCTTGGGAAAATAGCCGAGCTACCCTTGGTTTCGTCTATCATGCCTTGGTGTTTGTGGTCACAATACACGACATCTGTTGAATCGCTATCGTAAAAAAAATGTTTAATGTTTTGGGCATGAGAATCGTGTTGTTTTTTTCCAAAAACGCTCGTCAAATTAAGGCTGTATACGCCGAAAACAGGTTTTCATGTTGAAATCAAGCGTATAAATTAGTGAAAAACATAAATATAACAATATAATGGCCATTTTGAAAAGGAGCAAAATGTTTCAGTGATGTTTCTTGAGATTACCTGGTAAACATGATACACAGTGGACCTTGATTTTAGAAACAGGTACATGCTCATCCCCTTCGTACTCTCTAAAAACAGTTGAGTGGAATTTAAATCAAGTGTGAAAATTTATTGTGAAAATTGTCACTAGAGTTGAATGATTTTCACTCAAGTAGAGTGAAAACTAGAGAGGAAACAACTTCACTTAACTTGAGGGATTTATCAACTCAAACTTGAAAAAAAATCGATTCAACTTGAGTGAATTCCACTCAAGCTTAACTTGAGTGACTTGAGCGGAATAATTTCCACTCTGACCATGCTTACTTGAGTGAACTTTCGACTTTTTTTTACGGAGTATGTTTATATTCTATACAATAAAACAGGGTAAGAAAAGTGGCATCAACAGGCAGAATAATAAAGTTCGCTTGATGACAATTCACACATGGTTCTCAGTTCACAATCTAATTAAAATGATATCCTATCTGCTCCCCCATTTGGATATATACAGCGATATACCCAAATGGGGGAGCAGATAAGATATAATTTTAATTAGATTGCTCAGTTCAAAAGCGGATTCAAAACCTAAATTATGACCTTTCACGAAGTATCTCAGTGAGTAGCAGCGACTGGAACCATTAACACTCCACTGAGCTGATCCTTCACATCAGGTTTTTTTTTTGTTATCAGTCTCCGCGATAAAATGTGATAATCACTGTCAAATTATCTGTGCTAAGTTCACGTGGATAGCTTACGCTAGTTAAATTACATGTAGCGCGAGTCTCAGCTACTCGAAGGAAATGCCGAGTCCGTCCGATTCAGTGAGTGTGAACAGATATTTGGCGATGGATATGATGGAAAGAACTGCCACTATAAAGACAAAGTCTTTGTCGTCGTATTTGTCCAATAGTCAAGAATATATCGAACAAACAGACATCCACCATAGACGACCATGGACATATATATCCACCATAGGCGACCATGGACATATATATCCACCATAGGCGACCATGGACATATATATCCACCATAGGCGACCATGGACATATATATCCACCATAGGCGACCATGGACATATATATCCACCATAGGCGACCATGGACATATATATCCACCATAGGCGATCATGGACATATATATCCACCATAGACGACCATGGACATATATATCCACCATAGACGACCATGGACATATATATCCACCATAGGCGACCATGGACATATATATCCGCATCGGATGATATATAAAAAAAACGTGAAGTAGCACCGAAAAGGTGCATGAACCTCTCAGCCTTGAAACAAATGGTTGATTGGAATAGCAAGATTTGAACACTGGGCATTAGCCTTGGCCGACGTAATAGCATGTTCCAAACACTTCGATACACGGCCCGGTCAAGTAATTATTCATTTGAAGGTTGGGACAAAGGACAATAACTCCGAGTTTGGACAGTTAGTGCACATCCACAATGTTCTAAGTACGAAGCAAGAACGTTTCAAAGTTGTTAAATTCGTACTAAACTCGATCAGAATGCAACACCTGTTGGTGGACATGCATTAAACCTGGTACACTTTGATTAGGACGAGGAAAAGAACTGTACCGTGCACATCTACAATACTAAGTATGTTCATGTAACATTCGAAATTGTCAATCAAATAGTACCGACCGGACAAATTTCTTGATGGACTGGATACAGGGCCATAATTCTGGGGGAAATCATTGAAACGCCAAACAAAACAGATATTGCACATCTATAAGGTACTAAGCATCTTCCATGTAAGTTTCGAAGTTGTCCATCAATTGGTAACCGAGATATTGTACGGACAATAAATTAATCATTAACGGGATGAACGATCATAAGCAAGAGCAACATCACCGAAGCGCGTAAAAAAAAAATAAAGGCAGTATTGTTTTTATTTTTTTTTTTAGTACTGAGCCACTTCCATGTACATGTATATGTTTCGAAGTCCATGAATAGTATTACCAAGATATGACCCGGTCGAGAAATCGTTGACGGACGAATCACCGTACGCTCAGACGAACATGATTACAAGATACCGCTGCCCGATGGACTGGGCGGGGGGAGGGGGAGAGATGGTAAAAATACATTGTGTTTAGGTTTTGGCCTGGATCGGTAATAGCGGTTACATAAATGTTGACAGAACGTAAATCAAATGCTGGGGAAACCTTGGCGCCATCCTATTGACCCACGCCGGACCAGGAATTAGCCCAGTGAGCAGGTTGAACGATCAATTCGTATAATAATGCAAGGGGTCCTTCGACCTTATGGTATTATCAATCTGTTCAAATCAAAGCAGATCAGTACTTACATGCCAAAAAACACGTCCGGATGGTTAAGGAAGCGACCCACTTTACTTTGAATACCGTGGTGAATCTGAACGCCGATATCAGTAACATTGAAAACCCAGATATGACAAATCCGAGGAACTCCAATGTCTGAAGGTATTTAAACCATTCTGGAAAAGAAACAAACTGTTAGTAATAACGCCCCAATATGCGAGAGCGACTCTCCCATTTCACGCACTCCTGTGGACTTAAGGTTGTTCAGGACTCAAAACTTTGTCCCGTGACCTACCATTATATTTTAACTGCTGATACCTGGGGTGTTGTCAAGCAAAATAACGGTAAAAATCAGTCTAAATGCATTTTAATCATGTAAAGCCACACTAATACCACACTGTTTGAAACTTTCCCTTTTTCAAGGAAAAAAAGTCATGATTATAATAGCATTGTTATCGTGAATGTCATTTATGCACAAATTTCAAATATAATCAAGTTTTTGAACCGTAAGAATCACATGTTACAAATACAAAATCAATTTTAGGAAAAAAGTTTGCCCGGTGAATTATTACATCATTTTTAGTAATGAATCTCCTACACTGCGTCGATTGATCTATAAAATAAAAACATGGCGCCTTCGATCTACTTTTTCTTGTACAGGGTTTTGAACATCCATACCCCCATTATCTTCAGCGATCTGTGACAACAATTGTTTTCCCTAGCTACCTTTGGTCACTGATTTCCCATGCAATTTCGGTCACCACCGCCAACTAGGTCACTACCATCCAGGATCAATGGTTAAATCCAATCTATGCATTTGGGGAGTTATTCCCAGCTATGTTTTTTGGGGAGTTGTTCCCCTTGTGAAAATTCTCTGGAAAGTTCGTCTGCCATTTTCAGTTGGCAAGCAACAGGCGAGTACGTATGCGAGCTGGAGAGTTATGACATCGAGACGTGCATATAAGCGTTACGACAAGCATAAGCGTCAATGTGATCGGTCGGGCGTCACTGCATTACAATGTATTCGTGTCAAATCAAATGACCATTTAGATCAATCAGAGCTTCTGAGCTCTCCATCTGTTGTGGCGCTAAGACAGGCGTTAGCGGGTGTTACTCTGTTACGTCCATAAAAGTACCCCAATCTGACTGAATTTTGAGAGTTGTTTCTGAACAGTGGGGAGACGTGTTTTGCGAGGTTTGTCTTACATAGTGGGCATTACTCTGGAGCGTTTGGCGTGTACTGTACTGTGCAAGTGATAATTTCCGGGACTATCGGATCGTCCTGTCAGTTTCAGGACTGTTTTGTGAAGACGTTTGCAAGTGTAGGCTTTGGGATAGCGGATAATCGGTTTAGTTGATATATGTTGGCATTGTGGGAAGTTGATGCTAGGTCGACATCGGGCCTTACAGACTAGTCTTTTGTGTTAAATGCCGTCATTTTTATCTGACAACGATACAGCTCATCAATCCCCAGTGTACGAATTGTCACAGCGACACAGCTCACCAATTACCAATATACGAGTTGTCAGAGGATTTCCATCATAGCTCTGTAGATTTGTATCTAATACCGCTTATGCCAGTGCTAGGGGCCGCATGGTCATGTCATCCAAGTTGCCACATGAACAGGTACAATAATACCGTACATGAGATACAACACATATTAGGAATCGTTAGATTGTTGATATGTGCTTTAGAATAGGTTAACCAGAAAACTATACTGTGAAGTCATGTGGCTCTGGCAGCATGTCTGCACCTCTTCCCACTTATACGTTGTAATTGGGGCAATCAAAATCATTGGGAGACTAGTTCATTAAGCTGGTGTTGAATGAGGCTAAGAGCAACGTGGTGGGGTTGGATGTTTTGAACTGTAATCTGTTCGATGTTCATTTAACGAAGTGATCGCATCGCAGTGTTGAAGCTGGTTATCCGACTTTGTCATTTTACTGAGTCACTCTATATTAACAAAGTCTGTCGATAGCCGCTCAAAGCCTTATATAGTTTTGAGTTGGACGCCATTAAAATTATTCTGATGTATGGAATTGAAGCAATAGATGCTCTGCCGTATGATTGTACTATCGGGGGTATCCTGCCGAGTGTTGTAGGCCGCCTGCCCCAGTGTTTGGAGCTGTTGTAAAGTGGGTCACACCGCAAAGACGTGCGAGAGCTCTGGGGAAAAAGTACTGGTAGAAAGTAAGGAGAGAGGTGGGGAGACCGAAGAAGAAATTGTATATGAGGCAGAAACGAAGGAAGATAGCCCTGGTGAGGAGAGTGATGAGATGGACTGTGATAGTGTGGAGAGTGAAGCGAGAATAACGAGGTCAAAAATGGCAGGTTAAGAAGTGAAACAAAAAATGTTTTAAGTGTTGGATGATCTCCACCGTCCTAAATATATGAAGTGAACAGTGTAGGCCTACAGTGTATTACAAGGATTTTTATTGTACTATAAGATGTGTAAAATGTATTCTAAATGAGATTTCCTGCAGTCTACGCTTTGCGAAAACAATTAGCTCGTCTGTTGTTGCGAGAGTCCGAAACGACTTATCTTGTGAATTTTTCTCGAATACCGCCCGATACCACTGATCCGGCTCTGCATTACGAGCTTTCATAGAACCCTAGAATCATCTCTATGTGCTAGTGTATAGGGAGATGTGCTTCACTTGTCTGAACCCGCATCCGAGCAACTCTACAAGGACCGTCCATCCACACTCTTCAAGGTTCCGATATCCACCCCTAAGGGCTATTGTGTCGGGGTAGTTTGGCGACTGTTTGGCGACTAGTCGCAATGCCAAAAGCAGGCCTGCAAGTGGCTCACAGTGAAATTATAGGAGGAAATTTGCCGAAATAGAGAAATATAGGAATTTTCTTAATAAAATATAGGAAAATATAGGAAATACGGAAGTGTAAGACAGGTCACTACTACATTGTATGTTCCAAAATTGGTAGTTCTTTGGTGTTTAATAAAATTATTTCCACTGAATGCGGTCATAGTTGTGGTGGTTGAAGAGACCTGTTCTACTGCTTTGTTCAAGAAAGAGAACTTCAAATGTTTTCATACTTGCCGAGCGAACTGACGCAAAAAAAAAATCTGAAATGTATTTTCCCATGCCAAATGGACTCATAAATCATTGGTGAAGGTTTTCATGAAAAAAAAGTCAAAATATAGGAAATATAGGAGGTTTTGAGTAAAATATAGGAAAATATAGGAATGACTAAAAAATATAGGAAAATATAGGGAATATAGGAGGCACTTGAAGGCCTGCAAAAGTGATTTTCTGTACTACTGATGACGTCACAGATGACGCTAGATTTATTCCATGTCCCACATGAATCAATCTCTAAGGTCCACATGCTATGGTCCATGCTATTGGGGGCAGGTAGACGTCTAATCCCAAGCGCACACCCGAAAATGTAGTTTCACAACTGAATTATATTGCACACCACGACGTCACCGCCCCAATCTCATTCTACACATCGAGAGCTTCAATACGGCGCCATACACGATAGATTTGGGTCCATGGTAGCCCATCCATCACGCAACCACTTCTATGCCCACCTGAACATGCTCTTCCTTTATACTACTCGACTGCACATGCTTACCATGACGTCACCGGACAATGTAGACAGCGTCCCGTGCGTATTCTACACGACGAGAGCTTCAATACAAGACCACACACGCTACACTTAGACCTAGGGTGGCAGCTAGATCGCCCAAACACTCTCATGCTTACCTGAACGTGTCCTTTCTCTAGGACATCTCGACTGAACATGCGTACAATGACTTCATCGTTCATGGCGGACAGCACACGAGTCATATTCTACACCACCAGGGCTTCAATACGACACCATGCACGTTATAGTTTAACCTAGGTTGGCCCCCAGATCATTTGGATCCATGGTGGTCCATCTATCGCTCAAATACTCGATGTCCACCTGATTGTCCTTTCTCTACCACTACTCGACTGCAAATGTGCACCGATCAACATGGACAGCACCCGTCGTATTCTGTACTACGAGAACTTAAAAATGGCACCATACTTCACACATTTTGACCCAGGGTGACCTCTGCATCGCCAAAAGTCATCTGCGCACCCCAAAATGCTCTTCTGATACACATCGAGGGCACATGTGCACCATAATGGCATCACGGGTCAACGTGAACAGCACGCCAACCTTATACTATGCCACGAGGGCTTCCACAGGACACTCGGCACGACAAATTTGGTGGACGAAGTATCCCCCATCTAAATTCATTTTACACCCCCGACAGCACTACTATTGATGCACCCATTCCTACTACGGAAGACGTCGCCCATGACGCCAAAGTTCCGGGGCTTCTACAATCAAAGTTGCCCTGGGTCGCCACCGACCTGAAAGTCGAAAGTCATCTCAAGGTCAATGTCAACGTCAACTTTCCGTCACTTACGCCTTCCCACAGGTCTCGAGATTTCCTCTTTATGTACTACGCAATTAGACGCACAGTAGACTGTTTCTTCTTTTCACCAACTGCTACACCAGTCAACTTGCAAATTAGGCTATAGTTCAGTTCAGTTCAGTTCAGTTCAGTAGGTAAATCCCTCCTCTATATAGGAGCACCTCCGTATAGGAGTACATATTACAAGTAGAGAGTTAAACCAACATTTGATTATCGTATACATGAAAAAGGTGAAAAGGTAAGCCTTCGGCACGTTCTACCATGGAGCCTACCAAACCTCTCTAATAGATTCCATGTTTCTACATTCGTCAAAGCTGGGATGGAGTAAATTATCACTAAAGGGTGTTATAATTGGTTATGGCTAGATAGTGTGAAGTGGTGATAGCTGGTGAATAGACCCATCATCATGAGCATAATCAGAGAGATGGATCCTGACCGCTACTTTGAAATCAGAAATCAGAATACACAGGGCATTTCTTCCTATTAATATGTATAATTAAATATTGGCTGAAAGTTATTCAATCAAGTAATTACCTTTTATTGAATGTATACATGCATTTGAATTAAAGAACTATCCGAAACTGGTGCATACATTGTAAATATATTGTCTAGTTATGGGTATAGTGAAGTTTGTTTGTTTGTATAATTTCCACAATCAGTTAACTGTAAATTATTCTTGCAAAATTTTTTAAATGATGTATATATTTAGCAGAATGACATGACCCACTACAATCACCTAGATTATCATTATATAAATACTTAAAACAGTCTTGTTTCGAGAATTATTCATTACAAGTAACCAACGTTTATCATAGAACAACATTAGTGAGACTTCATACATTATCTCATAATTTGAAAATTGAAACCATTCACCATGGAAGAACCGGATAAGGCCCAATATATAGAATTTGTGAGAAAATTCATGGATACCAATGTTGAAAACAAATACCATTTTCTCTTAATTTGCCCAGTTTTTTTTCAGATGTATTAGCAAAATTCAATAGAAACGGTTACAAGTATATTTCGAACAGCCCACACAATTCGCAAAACTCACCTCAGCAAAAATAATGTCATATTAAAATAATTCCTATCTAACACCATGTTAAAGATTGCAGAGGTGAATTAATTATGCCACAACATTTACTTCAGCAATTACCAATTGCCGAGGTGAATTGTGTTTGTTGTTGGAAAAAGCCTATAAGTTAATATTCTAGTTCTACAGTGAGTGTGTGAGTATGAATAACGTTGCTTTCAACTATAGTTCAGTCATATCATGATGTTGGGTCCTATTTCTTTTCACACCGGGAAACCCACTGGTGGGGTCCATTCCTATTCCTTTTCACACCAGGCATGTCAGGCAACCCCATGGGTGCCTCAATTAGTCGCCTCTTATGACAAGCTATCAGCGGAGCCGAGGTATATTCTTACCTTGACCTAGGGTGTGCACAATGACATCCCAGGTCAACCACAGGGCTTCTAATTCTACAGCTCAAGGAATCTTAAGTTAGCTAAGTATAAGCTTATTTATGGAGCCACAGATTACGAAACGAACAAAAATAAAGGCATATTTGTTAATCCACACCCACATCTTAATATGGTGAGGTAATCTTCCATTAATACAGGGTATATAGCCTACAGGTGAATCTTCTCTTAATATCCGGGAATATACCATAATGTTGTGTATCTTCCCGAAATCAGGCCATGCTTTAATATTTTCTCGGGAAACATGTTGCAAGTTACCATAATTACATTATGGTAACCTGAAACAGGTGCTTTACAGTTCAATATAAGTTCATGCAAAATGTGATGGTAACCCATAGAGGATGTTAAAAAATTGGAATTGGGAGACCTCCAGGAGAATAGTTTTACCAATATCATAACAGCACAGGCCTGTAAATACATGTATACTGGAATATACAGCAGGAATCTTCCCTTAATATTAATATTAAGGAATATACCGTATATTCTCTTATAACAATGCATCCTTATGCCCAGTATCGACCATATTTCTTTCAACAAGCAAAGATACCAACGCAATCTTTCCATACTAACGGAATATGTATTTCAAGAGAATCTTCTCTTACTACAAAATGTAAGATGTTATTGTTATATCATTGTTCAAACAACAGCTCAGATTGGGATTGCTGCAGTGATGGCAGCATACTCCCGAGCCAGTTTATTGATCTAGCCCAGTTAGCATCAAAACACTGGCCTGGTTAGTTACTCATCTAGGGCAGTTCTGGATATAAATAGCTCAAGAGGTTTTCTCTAAATCGAATCAGTCGGTAAGCATGCTGACATGGCTGAGTCAGCTCATTATGCCAATCCGCTGCGAGGTCTGAGATGTGATTGGTTTGAATTTTATCATTAGCCAAACTACTTTGATGTCAGACTGAAATCGACATCGTATGACAGATGCCATCACTCAAAACACTCATTCAAGTCATCAAAACTGTCCAGGTAAACTTTTGGTCTTTGATATATGTTGGCATTGTGCATGTTGTGGGAAGTTGATGCTGGGTCGACATCGGGCCTTACAGACTAGTCTTTTGTCTTAAATGTCGTCATTTTCACCTGAAGACGATACAGCTCACCAATCCCCAGTGTACGAGTTGTCACAGCGACACAGCTCACCAATTACCAATATACGAGCTGTCACAGCATTTCCATCATAGCTCTCTAGATTTGTATCTAATACCGCTTATGCCGGTGCTAGGGGCCGTGTGGTCATGTCATCCAAGTTCAATAAAGCGTACCTGAGATACAACACAAATCACGAATCGTTAGATTCTTGGTATGAGCTTCAGAATAGGTTAACCAGAAGACTATACTGTGAAGTCATGTGGCTCTGTCAGTATGTCGGCACCTCTTCCCACTTCCCTTAGGGAGCTTCTTGAAGTTAGGAACTGAGTTCCCTGGTAGGGATGGCATATGCCGGTTATTCAAATGGGATACACCATGCCCGGTTTGGTGTTCTGATCTGGATGGATTAGAGTTGCTGTTAGGCCATTCCCCCCCATGCTGCTGCATGTTATGTCATAAGACATCCTTTGTCTGTCGAGTTCCAAACTGTATGGCATGGAGTTCCTAGGAGTTCCAACATGGCGCACCAAGCTACTCTGTTTAGAATGCCTTATGCCAGTTCTAGTATGCCACAATTTCAAGAAGCTCTCTCATATATGCGTCGTAATTTTGGATTTACCTGGACTTGTGAAGATGGGTATAAGGCACTTTGATACATGTATATTGAAATGTTCTATAATCCCTGATATATGGGGCCATTACCAAATCATGGTCCTTGAAAAGTTTTTATTATCTATTCCTTTTCTAAAGTTCCAGTTCTAATAAAGATTTGGAGATAAAGGGATGAGCAGTATATATTGTTCAGTTGAAGATGATCCATAGAAATGGGCATTCGAGATCCGATCTGCCCTTTGGCCATGTTGGCTGTCATTTCACATGGATATGTACCTGTTCAATGTAATGATCCATACAAATCTTTTGCAACCTTGTGTCTTTAATGCTATATAATCGAAGGCAAAGTTGAAGATATACTATAGTCCTAAAGAAGGGCTCTGATATTAGGATATAGCACACCCTCACATGTAATTCAATCATCCTATTAAATTTGTTTTTGTTTTTTTTTTTCATTCTAATAAATTTGATAATGTCTGTACATGGGCAATTCTCTGAGCTTCAGACATGGCAGCTAAAAAATTAACTCCATACCGATGGTCAGACCATGAGTGCATATGACAGCAAATTGTCCAAATTTTAAGCCTCGATCACTGTGTCTGTGAACCTGAGAATCTATGTACAGTCAGGGCCTGGTCTAGACTTTTAGTTTGGGCACCCTTACATGGCGCAGAGTGTGATAGTTATAGTGAAATAGGTCGTGATGTGGGACTGTCGAAGCCCATGGAAGCTGTGGGAGTATTAAATGGTCTAAATACAGCTCCTGATAACTTAATATTTGTACTTGCACAGAGAGGGAATTTGTTAGAAAAAAAAAAAAAATGGCCTTCATCATCAAGTTTTATAACCTGAAAATGTATAACAGAGAAGACATAAGAACTTACAGCACAGGATATGGGAGTCTTATTAGACCCGATCTCCTGGTACCTGAGCACTGAGCGCGATCTCAAATAGGGTAGCTTTGACATAAGGATTCATAAAGGATTGATCTGTCATCCACCAGGAATATATAAATTAATAGGTCTATAATACTTCACAATGAAATATTGTCAGTGTTTCCTGGCAATAAAATAACATACAGGAGTTCAGTGCCATACATGTATTAGGCTACACTACCTTTCGCCCCTGGTGATAGACAGACCCAGTTGCTGCTTGATGCGCGTTAATATTGATGACCTTAATTGGCAATGGGGTTGAAATGTTCCATAAGCTTACATCTGTTACGCAAAACCTGAATAATTTTTAGCTTTAACTTTTCATCATAGACTTTGTGTAGATCAATAATTTTGAAGAGATGTGCATTTATATTATTCCTGTAAACATGGTAAACCTGGAGCCCCAGGTGGCCTTGCAGATCACACTTATTTCTTTTTTCCGAGCTTCTGAAAAAAAGCTTTATGAATTCTTGGGTTTGGACCATCAGAAGTATGGGAAAATAGTATTTGCCTCCTGTCATACATGTACACGACACATTCTACCATGTACAACACAGAGACCAAATTTTGGTTTTCAGTTTATTATTTTACTGAAAATAGATTGAGCAAATGTCATAGATTAAATGCATTTTTTGTCAATGTAGGACTAATGTGATAAAAGGTATGCATGGTATGGAAGACAGCTAATTTCTATTGCTGAAATATTAAAATGTAACATATAAGGATAATGGTAGACGAACAGTCACAATTACATGTAGGGGGGTGTGATTGATTTAATTGTATGCAAGAGTGGACTGTATACAAGAGTGGATCTATTGCATGTACGTCATACATGTATTGTTGAGTGTATCTCCCTTCTCCAGAATGGTCACAAAGGAAAAAATGGTGGGAGTGCATGCAAGACACAGCTGACAGCTCCCATTCTTGCATGAACCCCACCCCACCCCCACACCATGTGACTTCCAGCTAGAGAAGGGAAATATTACACTGATTGCTATCCTTTCATATATGTTACATTTAATACCAATATACAGTGATTTGGCCGGTTTCGGAAGTTCACTGGTTTTGGAGAATTGAAACAACTGTCCTCGTTTTTCACCAAAAAAAAGTTGTGGCTTAGACTAACAATGCACGTCAGACATTATAAAAATGATATATTGGCATAGCAATTTTTGTGAAGGCAGTATCCTTTGTTATAGTCAGACACCCGATGACTGACAACATTTACTTATCCATATTCACTACCAAGTTTGGCACTCTGCCAAATATTTGCCATATGAAATTATACAGCTGCAGTGGGTTCCAAATTATCTTCAATAATCCATCAATTCACCATGCAGAAAGCGAATTCATATAATTTGTACTTAAAATTCTGTTTATATCCGTGTGCTTGTCCTATCTAGGACTAAAACACTGAATCTTTGCAGTCTGTATAGCCTTATAATCTATCTGTATATGTTTCAGTCACCTGGCAGAGTATTTGTGTGAATTTCACAGTAAATGAAAGCTCGTTTGAAAAACGGGCGAAGAGCATTTCCCCAGATAATTTTGTAACACATAATTTGGTACTCACAGGGTTTTAGATCTCTCCAATTAGGGGTGGCAATTTTTTTTAGGACAGGACAGTGTGTGGGGCACATGGAGGATGAGCAATCAGGAATCATCACTGGTAGAAGTACCTCTAAGAAGGGGTTTCTTCACCAATGGGCGAAACCCAGTGTGAGGCAACACCAAATTTATTTTGCGTTTAATAGGCCCACCAACATTAAACAAGAGCCCAAGGGGCTTCAATATACGCCCGTATATCATAATCTGGAATTACATTGGTTCAAATTTCAAGGTTGTTTAATAGCCTTGATTCCAATTGATCTAGCAATCCAGAGAAAGGTCTACAATTTTTTGCTTATGAGAATGTAACATATATCACATCTTATATTGAATGATAAACTAAAATGAGTTTAACTCTTGACAACTAGTTGACCTTGAAGCAAGAGCTGAGAGCTCACATATCCCACACTGAAATCGACAAAAATCAAACACAAGAAAATAGTAGTTTTCCTGCAAATGGATTCCTTTCAGACGAGAGAATTTTTCATGAAGGAAGAAGAAAGTGATGAAGTAAACCTTTGTTCTTGAGTTAATAAACAGGTGTGAAGTTCATAAAGGACTCCTCTGCCCGTTAAATTAGTAAATGTATGGGGTACCAATCCATACCTTGAAACTAGAGCTATCGCATGGCTTCAATATACGCCCGTATATCATAATCTGGAATTACATTGGTTCAAATTTCAAGGTTGTTTAATAGCCTTGATTCCAATTGATCTAGCAATCCAGAGAAAGGTCTACAATTTTTTGCTTATGAGAATGTAACATATATCACATCTTATATTGAATGATAAACTAAAATGAGTTTAACTCTTGATAACTAGTTGACCTTGAAGCAAGAGCTGAGAGCTCACATATCCCACACTGAAATCGACAAAAATCAAACACAAGAAAATAGTAGTTTTCCTGCAAATGGATTCCTTTCAGACGAGAGAATTTTTCATGAAGGAAGAAGAAAGTGATGAAGTAAACCTTTGTTCTTGAGTTAATAAACAGGTGTGAAGTTCATAAAGGACTCCTCTGCCCGTTAAATTAGTAAATGTATGGGGTACCAATCCATACCTTGAAACTAGAGCTATCGCATGGACAACAAATGTTAATGGATGAATGGACAGAACGCAACATCGCATTACACGACCTCGTCTTCGACAGGCAAATGAAAATGTGACTTTTAATGATTTCTTGATTTTGGGGTCACAGTGACCTTGACCTTTGACCTTGACCTCAATTTTGGTACACAACACATCGTCTTCCCTCAATCTATCAATGCACACAAAAAATCCTGATTTTTAATGATTTCCTGATTTTGGGGTCACAGTGACCTTGACCTAAATTTTGGTACATGACAAACCGTCTCTCCTCAATTTCTCAATGGACACAAAAACTCATGATTTTTAACAATTTCACGATTTTGGGGTCACAGTGACCTTGACCTTTGACCTTGAACTACATTTTGGTATGTGACACATTGTGTCCACCTAATATATCTACTGACACAAAAACAAATATTTTTAATAATTTCCTAATATATTTCGCTATTAGTTCCAGCATCTTAAGCATTGAACAAAGCTACAAACAGCTTCATATGCACAGTATATATACAAGGCATAATGTGACCCAGCCAATACGCATTTATGAATAGTGAGCCAGTAAATTATATCAGTCAAGTTGGACGGATATTAAAATGCCGTCATTTTCAGAAATTATTAAATGTTAAAGCCCGGCGCACACGAGAGCTATCAGCTGAGCTGACGGCCTCAATTGCCTCTCAGCTCAGGGGCTAGCTCTCGTGTGCGGGCAGTTTTTGGTGAGTTTTTGGCCTCGCGAGACCGGGGAAAAAATATCAAACTTGTTTGATAATTTCGCCTCGCGAGGCCAAATCCTCAGCGTGTGCGGCGAACGCAAGCAAACAGCTCAGCAGTTTTATTGGACCGGCCAATGAATCGCATGTTATTTTCAAGCGATTCATACGCTCGACTCTTCAAAATAGACTAAAAGAAGACGTTATGCGGGAACTGAAATCAATTCCGTGAAACTTTTGCTCACCGTGTGCGCTGAAATCACACGAAAGCTAGCCCCTGAGATGACAGGCAATTGAGGCCGTTAGCTCAGCTGATATCTCTCGTGTGCGCCGGGCTTAAGCGATGACCTGTCAGCAATCTACAAATAGTGTGATTCAGGTGTTACAATACACACTCCACAATTGTTGTAACTCGCATGTGAATCGCACGTGTTACAATACACACTCCACAATTGTTGTAACTCGCATGGGAATATACAATTATGACACATGCGAGTTACATTTGTAGGATTCCCTCAATTCTGATGTGGATTGCCAAGAAAATTATACCTTTTTTATCTTAAAATGACAGTCCTTATCCAAACTTCATGACATGTAGAAATATTCAATGTAGGTACATACCCACTACATCACCATACTTTATTCATTTGTGCAGTTTACTTAGTTCTTGCCAGATAAGAAGATTATGTATTGTTTTCATCAATTAGAGTGTGTATTGTATTACCTGAATCACACCATTTGTAGATCGCTATCAGGTCATCGCTTAACATTTAACAAATTTCTGAAAATGATAGCATGACATAATTTACTGGCTCACCTATTCATAAATGTGTATTGGCTAAGATCACATTATGCCTTGTATATACTGCACGTATGGAGCTGTTTGTAACTTTGCTCACTGCTGAAGATACCATAACTAACAGTGAAATATACAGAATGAAATTGTCATCCCTACTTGGAGTTGCTTTTCTTCTCTATTATTGGAAAATCATCAGTGGTTCCAATGGATTACTTCAATTAGATATACATGTAAAAATTTCCCAGGTGGATTGTGCCATATAGCAGGTATGTATTAGTTTCACTTCAAAAATCTTTCTACTTTTTCAGTTCAAGAAATAATTATCAGCATTTGTAATTATGCTGTCAAAATGCAACAGTATGTTCAAAAGCATTAACTGGGTGATAATTTGTGATTTTATTCATTGAAAACTGGCCAGAATGCATCCCCAGACATCTGGAAGCCCAAGCCTTCACAGCCACTGGAGATAAAGAAATGGACTTGGGAACAGGATCAAATTATTATATCAGTAATGGGGAGAGAAATGACACTAATTCTGGAAATGAAGTGTTTACTTTGTTGACATAAGGGGTGTACTAGTCCACTTATGTAAATTGCATTATGCAATAAGTGAACCATTACAGGTTTTATTACCAGAAAAGTCAACCTACAGGCCTCAATATGAGGCCTGACAGGTAGAGCAGAATATAATGCCCTGAGTTCAAGCTCACTTGAATCCTTAAATTCTCCATACTGACCATCCACTCCTGCAGCCTAGACTAAGATGTATTTAGCTGACTTTACCCTATGCCACATGATTATGCCAGCGCTAACAGCACCAATGTCCTTTCAATCCATTTTAAGACCATACTGTTAATAAAATTAGTAATTGAAAAAAGACTGTATAAGGAGATATAAATCAAACATTATGTTGATGGGCTGCAAAATCCGTATGAGAGGTGGTCCTTCAATTTCAATCAAAAAAAAACAACTTTCAGGCCTTTGTCTGACTATAATAAACTTCATAAACAGATTAAATGCCAATAAATTGTGCTAAAAACATTTACTATCTTTCGTGCCATCCAATGATAAACAACATCAACAACCTACATGATGCAGCTAAATCCACAAATGTGGCCTGGGGAATGTAGATAATGGACTCAAGTCGTGAGAATTTCATATATTTAAAAAAAATGGTCATTTGGCTCACAAGAGATGTAAGTTATAACACTGGGAATGCTATGATGATGTTCAGCAAAACACAATTACTTTTCCCTGATTAAGAAGCAAATTTCCATTTTTGTGAAAAGAAAATCTTATTTTGAAATACAAAAATTGAGTCTCCATGATTCGTCAACACCACCAAAATCTTGTCAGTTCTTTGCCTATCTTGCAAGATCATTATACCGAATTACATGGAAATCGAACACGTTGTTCAGAAGATATGATGTTACACATGTTTACCTGCATTCATGTCTATAGTGCCATCTAGTGATGACCAAATGCCACGAAAAACAAGCGGGTGAAATCTAAAGCCCTAGGGAGATGGCACATAAAAGTTTAATGGAAAAAACTTTAATCGTGATAATGGTTATTGAGGTTTTGACATTGTCAGATAAATGAGATTTTTCATTTAAATGGCAATTTGATTCGCACGGAAAGGGAATTATCATGTCGACAATCCTATATTTATGCTTGGCAACCTAGAATAGAACAGTTTTTAAATATTTCTCCAAGCAAAACTGTGAATTTTCATTTGACGAAAACTTTTTTTTTTGAGACGCAAAAAACTTGCCTTTATAATTATGCCAGCTACACCAAAACCTTTTCAGCACATTGACTATCGTTCAAGACCATTGTAATAAAATTTCAAAGAAATCAGACAAGCCGTTCAGACGAAATCGTCAGAGAAAGGTTTACCTATGCTCTGACTACAACGCCACCTAGTGGTGAGCAGCGGGTATCGAAACACAACCAGACAAATTTCCCAGGCCTAAAGAGATAGTACACCAAGTCTGACCCGAAAATATTTAACGGTTTCAGAGATATTCACGTTTAAAGTCGCGGCGGCGGCGGCGGCGGCGGATCCGGCGGAGCCGTTTCTCATGAAAACATAAGAGCATCCACTTTGTGGAAATGCTCTAATTCCTGGAGACTAAATACATTACCATGACACTTTATGGGAATGCAAATGTTTGATTATGACATTCATGGTAGACTGGCATGTTAAACGAATAATAACATTGAATTGGCCTGCATAGAGGGCGCAGTTTCCAAAACTGGAAGTTGTTTCCTTAACCGGTCATGGTTCAATAAACGTACACAGGCAAACTTTCACCGTTCAGTACCGTTCAGTTCTGTACCAATTGGCATGATTGGTACCGTTCAGACTCCTGTTGGTAACCGCCAGGTAACTTGCTGGTACTGTACGGAAAGTTCAGGGTTGGTACCATGAAGTCAATGACTGAACAGTACCGTGCAGTTACCAATCAGTCACCACTTGGTAGTATATGCCAGGTTCTTTCCAGTTACCTACCAGTAACTGATTGGTAACCAAGTCGTAGCCACAACAATCCCAACTTTGCAGTACCATGCAGTTCTGACTTGAATTACAAGCGTCTCGTCCGTCATTCATAATCCAGCCGTCGTCCATTACATTAGAGAATATCCGTGTCCATAATCCAAAGACCTATTCCATTTTCCATATAACAGTATTAGCACCAAATTCAAAAAGACAATCATAGTATACAAAAACATAGGCTTGTTTCCTGCAAGAGAGAAGCGGTCAACAGTTTTCAATGATGCCGGCAAGACATCATGCATGTCATGATGTTCCAAAAATATCAAATCCGTATCGCTGATCAGTATTCTTAATCCATAATATTCGTTGTAAAGTCGTCATCTAAAGAATGATGTATCTCAGTCACGCTTTGATTGTGACTGTTCATATGAGTACCATTAGGTTCTTAAGTACATGGGTTCATACGGTCCCTAACCCCGGGTTAAGCGGAATTAGACACAAGTTACAAAACGTAGCGCCATAGATCTTGCACGCTACGTTCATATTTTGCTATCAGCATGCGATATGTATCGCCAAATTTGAGAAACTTTGAGTGTAGGCGCTTGGTGGAATAGCCCTGTATTTTAAGTTTCTGCACCAGTGTTTTGTGACATTGATTAAAATTGTTACATTTAACACAGGATCTAGCAAATGCTACTAAGCGAGATATGTATAAGCCATATGCAGGTCCCACTGGAATATTACTGTCCAGAAAGGGATAGTTTACGATGTCGAAATTGTAATCATCTCTTTTGTCATAAAGTCGATGAGAGAGAATGCCCACTTCATTTTTATAGAGATATAAATCTATATATGATGTACTTGTAGGGCTATCTGTAGTTTCCTTCAAATCCAGTGAAGGTGGATATATATCCTTCACTGCGTCATTTATATAGAGGATATTGCACTGTTGATATCCCCAGTGTGAAAGGTGGAAGGATAACCCACGAGACGCGAAGCGTCGAGTGGGTTATCCTTCCACCTTTCACGAGAACAAATATTTATGCTATTCAAACTCAACAGTGCAATATTCTATTTATTATTTATAGAACATTATTTTTCTTATCAATTTTGTAATATTAGACACCGTGGGCTGTCTTGAAGTAATTTTCTAACACAAATTAGGTCGGATTTTATTTTGTTTTTGCCGCGGAGAAATACAAAGACATTAGCCAATGGGAATGGAAGAGTCCCGTCTGAAGTCACGTGCAACTGTCAATCAAGCGGTTGAGTCGAAAGGAGTCGAAAGATCGCGATCGAAACGAGAAGAAAATCTTCTTGAATTCAGAAGAGTTTACAGACTTTCAGTTTACCCGACAGTGAAAGGAAGGCATGTCTCACGAAGGACAGTGACACGTGGGCCTGTTGATAGCTGTCTACATCTCGGTTCAGTTGAATTGCCTGAAGTGAAACCGGAAGAACGGGCAACAGAAACACAACACTGGTGACTCGACTCGCGACTGTGCCGAACACGCACGGTCGGATAAACACGACAAACTGCAACTTCAAGCTCTCCGTCTGGGTAACTGTATGTGGAAACCGCTATGCAGCATATGAGAAATCAACTTTAGAGCTATCCCCTTTTAGCTTGTTATCTTTGGGCTCGAACGTAACTGAAGCGTTTTCCTACTGAACATGCAGAAAGCCAGCCCATCGCAGTTTGCGGGTTTCACGCTTTTCTGCATCATCTTTGCGAAAGTCTATAAGGACCCAAGGTGGTTAGTAACTTTATTTCTACTCATACCAGTATTAATTGTGCATTCTTGGTTGACGTAACAACTGTTGTTTTATGTCGAAGGAGCCTAAAAGATCACTTACTGCGCAAGTTTAAAAATAGACCTGACATCACGATATCAGGTCATATCGTTCAAGGCCAAATCGTCCAAGACCATTGAAAAAAACTTCGTCCAAATATTGAGACAGATCGACCGACGATTGAGGCTGATCACTCAAAGTATTTTATAGATCGTACCAGCGCTGCGTGGATATGTTAGCTAACACTTAAATAAAAAGATATATTGAATTTTATATGAAATGATCTGTATATATATTCATTCCATGACGAAGTTTTGAAGGGTTATGAACTGTTGGCAAGCATTCTCGGAATGAAAGTACCGTAGTGAAAGAAGTAGTTCCGGCAACGTCAGGTCAGGTCAGAGTTCACATGTACTCAGCAGTTAGATAACAAAAGTGTTATCTAACTGCAAAAGTGTTATCTAACTGCAATGAAAATATCACTTTTAGGAGTGAAGAAAATATAAGGATTTCACTGTTATATAAATAATAAATAGCGATTATCCACAGCGAGAAGATCGTTACTACTACTGATCAGTTACTGGTTGGTCACCAATAGATTATACCAAAATGAAATGTGTGGTAACTGATTGGTGACCAGTTGGTACTGTTCAGTTACTGATTGGTGACCAACTTGACAACTGAACAGTACCACGAGGGGACCTTTCCTACCAGTACCAAGAGGTACTGGCAGGTAAGCAGAAATTTGTTGGTAGCCGTTCAGTAACTGAGCTGTAACCAAGCTGTAACTGCGCTGGTACTGAAGTGTGGAAAATTGGGATGGTAACATAGCGGTAACTGATTGGTGACTGCATGGTAGCCAATCAGTACAAAATTCATAGGATCCAATGGGTGACCAATCAGTACCCGGTTGGTTACCTGTAGGTACTGATCAGTTGAAGACTGAACGGTACCGCAAGGGGACCTTTCCCACCAGTACCAATCAGTTCCCCACCAACCAGTAGCCAACCAGTTACTGAGTGGTATTGGTTGGTGATGGTTTGCCTGTGTACCGGTAAATGTATACTCATAATTTTCAATTCAACGGCTACTATCAAAAACAGTTGTACTGATAGTTTGACCGTGTTTGAATAAAGATTATTATTATTATTAAGGCATCAATTTAATAGTTTGTACTATGCGATAGAGGAGAAAATGATTCATATTCAGACTCAATAGTAATCTGTCAGGATTATCTGTCAGGATTTTGTTGCCCCAATAAGCTGGAGACAACTTTCGTTTTTAAACTAGTCAATGCACTGTGTGATTTTATCAACATCATAGTTATATTGATTAGTGGAGGCGACAAGGAATCCAAGTTCCTTCGACAAGGAATTTATGAAATGAGGGTTCCTGAAATTCTAGTCTAAATGACAGCTTGACTGTTGAAATCTGGGGTCCGGATGATATTGTTGTATACATACCCTGCTGGACATGCATTTTCGTACATTGAGGAAAGACGGGCCATAATATGCACCATCGCCAGAGACCCTGACTGTGTCCGTACCCCGTGTAGGCAGCATTGAACCAGTACGGAGAGAAAAAACCGATAACGTTCAGAAGAAATCCAGAGAGGAAGATCCAGAAAGCGAGATTTTGTGATTTGGTCGCGTGTCGCCACATGTCCGTGGTATCGGTGGGAGGGGCTTTGCTCCTCTCGTCTGAGTCTGTGTTCTCCTTGAACAAAGGCAGTGCATTGTGCATCTTTTCCACTGCCCTATATCCCACCTCAGAGTTATTTAACGACGACGAACCATAGCAACACCAGTTTAATGGTGTTTTCGGCCCAGATCTTCAAATGATTGTGTTCATCGGACCGTGTTGTGCCGTTATGTTCCTTCCGTACAGCATGCATATTCATTAGGTGACAATCGCACCTCCTACACAAGAGACCTCGCCGCTAACGCACTTTTCATGCAAATTGTGGGATCTCCACCTGACTCAGTGGGTCAACTCGTACCTGCACGCTTAATCGTATGGTGAACTTAGGCAAGGTACCTCAAACTGCCTTCGTACCAACTCCGTGGCCAGATTGAGAAGTAAAGCTCTGAACAGGTTTTCTACATCGAATTTGTAATATTCTATGCATATATGACATCATTAGTTTCAGCTTACTTTATGCTTCGTATTTCCTATATCTTTCTGGTATTAATTATTACGGTATTACGAAGTATGAAATGCAAAATTTGTTAGAAATTATTTTTTTTTTGTAATTCTTGTTCGAAATGTAGTAGATGTACGTATACAATTTATATACCGGTAGGTCTAAGATATTTGATATGTTGGAAAGGTAAATAAACAAATCGATATTGAGAAACTATATGATGACCACTGGGATTTCCTGGATTTCAACTTCTTCTTTTATTAAACACGACGTTTCGCTAAGTCTGCCCATAGCATTCTCAAGTGTATAAATGTACAATCAAACATGAGGTATATATATATGTACAGGGCATGATGAAGCCAATCTGATAAACAAAACATATGGTCTGGAAACAGTGGGGTGTGGGCACTCCTGGAGGGTGGGAAGACATGAAAGGGTTATGAGGAATGCGGTTAAGCAAACAATGAGTGGGGTAGGTGGGAACAATGTAATAGCTGGTTCAAATAATCAGATGCTATAACAATGGTTATAAGGTAAAGTAAAGAAACAGTTTCTGCATGGCTTCCATGTCTACTGATAGGGTATCATGGGGACACATGTAATGTACCATGAAAGTCAGTAAATGTATATATAGTCTACTTAGATGTAATCACATCTTTCCATGCATTGGAGATTATGAGCCCCTGGCCTCTGTTCATCTTGGGCTTGTGTCTCGCTATCTCAATGGACTCCCTGATGAGGCGTGAAGAAGTTGAAATCCAGGAAATCCCAGTGTTCATACTTGTACTACTTCTATACGTCAAACCGAATGACACTTCAAAATGTCATTCAAAAGTTATATACTTCATCAATATGGAGATGTGACAGCACAAATGGTCAACAAACTGAGAACAACTGAAGGGAAGCTAGTGAAGACCAACAACAACATGACCTTTCTATTGAGATGCCGTAACAACAACATCATACCAAAAGGACTAAAACTCAGATCCCCGATCAAGTCACCAGCAGCACGGAAAATAGTCCATCAAGTCAGCCAACGATTAGTGAAAGAACAGATTCAGCATCATAGAAGCAAGAAACACCACCTGCAAACAGACGTAGCCCACCTGCACACTTCCTTAAAGGAATCCATCCAGGCCTCAGATTACATAAAGACGAAAGAAATTCATGGACAGTCACTAGACCGACTGAACAAGAACATCAAGGAACGACAGGTTAATAAGTTCAATAGACTCTCCACTCCCAGCACCATGAGACCTGAGACTAGAACCATCCCACGCGAACCGACAGTACAAGAACGCTACCGCGAGAAGGTAGTAATAAACTTATCCAAAAAGAAACTCTCCGACAACCAGATCTCTCTGTTAGCGAAAGGACTCAAGTTTATACCCACAACCTCCAAAGCCATGCAACTAGATTTTGTAACCAACATAGAAGCAGGACTTCAGCAGTTAGCCCCAGGAGGAAACCTGAACTATCTCCGTCACCAAATAAAAGAACTCCTCAAGAAACCGAAGCTACAACCAGATAACCTGACTAAGGGCGAAAGAGAAGCGATGAAAGAACTAAGACATCAGCATAGTTGAAGCAGACAAGGGTAAAGCGACTGTTGTCATAGAGACAGAGAAATACAAGAAAATGGTTGGCAAAATACTGACAGACACCACCACGTACAAGACAATGAAAAAAGATCCTACAGCCACACTAGACCGTGAACACAAAGCCCTCCTGTCAACACTAAAAGAATCCTGCCAAATCAATGAAAAACTTCACAAGTACCTGAATACGCAAAACCCATCAGTGCCATATGCCAGAGCAACTATCAAAATACACAAAAACCCAGTAAAAGCTAGACTCCTAATGTGCTCACAAAAGTCTGTATTCTATAACACTGCCCGCCACTTATACAAGATCTTGGCCCCACTGGGTACAGCGGCCCAGTCATTCATTAAGGATTCCGGTACCTTTTGCGAAGCCATCAAAAACTTGAACTCAACAGGGCGCCTTATTAGCTATGACGTGATAGATCTATTTACCAGTGTCCCCAGGAAAGAAGCTCTCGAAGTGTTACATCGACGCATCAATGATTCGAAAGACAGCCTACAGACCAAACTACGCCCCGAGTCTATTGTGGATCTAGCTGACAAATGTATCACAGCCACTTACTTCACATGGAACAGGTGAACGGTCTCCCCATCGGTTCCCCTTTGTCGCCACTGATTGCCGAAATATACATGACAAACCTAGAAGAGCAAGCCTTAGCCTCAGCACCCTTTGCGCCCCTGTGTTGGTTTCGTAAAGTGGATGATACATTCGCCATTGTGCAAGAATCTGATGACCCGTACGAATTCCTTCAACATTTAAACAGTGTACACCCTCGCATGCAGTTCACCATCGAAGTAGAAATTGACAAGACACTCCCATTCTTAGATGTTCTGATTGACAGATCATCCGGCAATCTGAGCACAACGGTATACCGAAAACCCACCCACACGGACCAATACATCCACTACAAATCCAACCACCCACCCAAAATCAAATCCGGCATCGTAGCTACACTGACCATGCAGAGAGCAAAAACCATATGTGATGCAGACCGTCTCAACGATGAGATCTCCCACCTGAAGAATGCCTTCACGGAACTTAACCACTTCCCGACACCTCGCATCTAAACCCCAACACCAGCATCACCAAACCAGCAGCCAGTCACCATTACACTTCGAATACATCGGTCAAGTCAGCCACCAAATCCAACGACTGATCCAGAAACAGGCCCCAGTAGACGTCCGGTTCAAATGTGCCCTACCCTTGAAATCCTACATCAAAGCAAATGGCAGAGTGGGAGACAAAAAACTTGATCCTAAAGGGGTAATTTATAAAGTCCATTGCGATTGTGGCGAAACTTACATAGGTGAAACGTCCAGACCATTGTCCATCCGCATCAAAGAACATGAATCTGCAGTTCGAAACACCAATCAGCAAGATCTACTATAGCCGAACACATAGTGAACAACCCCGGCCACACCATCCCATGTGACCAAACAGATATTCTCGCTACAAATCTCGGTGTGAAGAAACCACGTCTCATCAGGGAGTCCATTGAGATAGCGAGACACAAGCCCAAGATGAACAGACACGGGGCTCATAATCTTCAATGCATGGAAAGATGTGATTACACCTAAATAGACTATATATACATTTACTGACTTTCATGGTACATTACATGTGTCCCCATGATACCCTATCATTAGACATGGAAGCCATGCAGAAACTGTTTCTTTACTTTACCTTATCACCATTGTAATAACATCTGATTATTTGAACCAGCCATTACATTGTTCCCACCTTCCCCACTGTTTCCAGACCACATTTTTTGTTTATCAGATTGGCTTCATCATACCCTGTACATATATATATACCTCATGTTTGATTGTACATTTATACACTTGAGAATGCTAAGGGCAGACTTAGCGACTTTTGTTTCAATACCTTTTCCCTTTCGAGAAGAGGTCATCAGGCAGCCCTGCACTACATACAACTTGCATAAAATATAGATTTCCAATGTTTATATGCAGCAGCATCAACAAATATATTTATGAAATCTTTAAACGTTTGGTTTGGCTTTTATTTCTAGCAATTTATTATAACGTTACCACAAAACATTTTTGTTGTCATAAAGCGTACATCTTATTGAGGATTTCAAGGTGAGAAGTGGAGCCCCCATCTAAGGAGGACCACATGGTCTTGCTCAATACGAATATCAGATCCTAGTCAGCAGTCCTCCATAAAGAATGGATTTCCAAATCGTTTTCAATATGGAGTAAATTGTATCTTAGTCACGCTTTTATTGTGACTGTTCATATGTTCGTGTTTCTAATGCTACAACCACTAGCTTCAGGTGCATGTACTGAGCTATATTATGTTTTGAACTGAGCAAAGTCCGCTCCAGTCTGACCATTTATTAATAGCGAGCGGCCGCTTGCGAAGCAAGCTCTATAGGTATTGCATAGACGTGCGAATATGGGACAAAACATAGCAAAATTTAATGAAAAACCAGCACAACAACAACAACCGATATCCTTTGAACGAAAAAAGCGTGATTTCCGTTTCCGGTCCCCATGGAGGAATTGCATTCTCGGACAAATCACCCGTGATGAAGACTTAAAAGAAGAAAACATATAGCCTAGCTGGCATGTCATTTTTCGAAAGAATTTCAATTTATGAATAATTTTACACAGATGAAAATAACTGCAGACTAAAAATTATTCGTTATGCAGCTTTCGTCCTTATCGAAGATGTCCAAAGCAAAACACAGACCACGTGACCAAGAGTTGGATCAAAAAAGTTTTCAGTGTAAGCGGCACTCAAAACGGTGCACATCTTTTCGTCAAATTTAGTTCTATGGCACGCAAAACCTGCATCAAATTCATATCTATGGAAAGCTTAATTATTGCGTTTTTTAGATCTGAAGTATCGTTTAAATATGATCGGGCATTTGTTAAGAAATAAACATTTACGGCGTAATCGTGCTTGTAAAATCAAGCCATTCAACATTGCCAAGAATGTTGATTTCGCCGACGTCCGCGTGGGGTCCTACCATTTACCGTCCAGTCACGCCCAGTCATGTCCAGGCATACGCCCAGTCAAGTCCAGTAGCGTACAACTCAAGTCCACTAAAGTTCAGTGGAAAAGAGATAATCGCCCAGGCACACATTCAGCCACCAGTGACGTCCAGTAGCAAATGCCATGTCCAGTGGAGATAACTGTATACCCAGCATTTGAAAATTGTGATTTTGCTATTTAGGTTTGAAATTTGAATAAAAACAACTGAGTTCGAACCCTATCTTTATTATGATCTTTCTAACTTGGTTGTTAATTTTAATTTCGAATTGGAAGTTTAGTTTTCAAATGAAATTTCAGTTTTAATTGAATTTGATCAAGATTAAACTAAAATTATTTTTAAATACTTGAATTTAAATTTGAATATATTTTTAACTTGAAATTAAAATTTGATAGTTGAAAAAAAGTTCGAAGAAAACTTTTCGTATGGAATGAAGTCCAGAACTAATTTTTGAGTTCACCTCAAAGTCAAATCAGTTCAAAATTGTCCCTAACCTGAATCTAGGTAGAGTATGTTCCAATTTAAACTATAAAGTTTACATTCAAAATTAATAATGAAAAAATTATTCATTAAAGTATGTAATTATAATCATTCTATAAATTCCTTAAATTAATTTAAAATGTAAAAAGAACAATATCTCAATGTTGATAACAGACAATGACATGATTTAGTCGATTGCTTTTACAGTCGCACTTCGAACTATTTTAACATATCTGGTAAATCTATTGGCTGTAAATGTTTGTAAACATTGTTTCCATCTGGCAGATAGTTTCGTCTTTATGTTCAGATCTGTCTATTAATAAAGATATATTCACTTCAGTCTCAACTTTTGAACATGGACATTTAGTTTGGTTAAGTGGAACCTACTCCACCAAGGTTTTATATATATTGTGTGTACAATAAAATTAGAATTGAACAGAATTCCATCAGTAATAAGACTAATTGTGACAGTATATATGTGACGTAGATTGTATGTCCGATAATAAAAGGAACAGGATTATTCTTATTGATAGGACTTTACAATAAAGCTGCCTTATGACATAATATAACATCATCGCCACCTGGAACGGTGACAGGAAATCATAGGACCAGATAGAATTTGGACAATTAAATATTTGATCCAATCTAATTAAAATTAAATCCTATGCGCTCCCCAATTTGGATATGTCGCCTACATAGCGACCCGATTAGGGAGCATTGATAGGATATTAATTTATTAAGATTGATATTTGATCCTTCAATATTTCGATGGGAACTCAACCCAAAAGTGAGCGGTATCAGCATTTGTGAACCCAGTAAAAATGTTGATATTTGCCTGGAACTGTTCTGGTATAGGGAATGCTAGTGGTGGGCGGTAAATTAAGTTCTGCCTTTGCTCGGGGTTGTTTTGAATTGCTGGCTATATCTAAGGAGCTGGTTTTTACTATGATGGGGACAAAATTATTTTACATTTGTTTCCTCTAGTGCGCCAGATGATTATTTCTGGTCTATTATAAATTCTGTCACATTTATGATCCAGGCTATGTCGACAAATTCAAGACAAAACAATACATGGATTTTAATGCTGCAAAGTTCTACAGGAACTGACTTTGAAACAAGTAATCGGTTTTGATGTAAGCATGTGCATGAAATATTTGTTCAGTGTAAAATACTATACAAAACGTGGACAGGAACAAGGAGGCCAAGAAGTTGGGGCAACTCTATCTGTCCATATCTGCTCTTGCGATGGATATCGGCAGATCAAATCAACGGAACCTTCAAAAGTACAGAAGTACTTTAGATTTCATACATTTCAAATATTAGCTCTGTGTGGAACAAGAAATTATGCGAATGAGTACTACAAGTGCAAGTCCAATTGTGTTAATTTAGAGCTGGTGGAAAACTTGATATGAATAGGCAAAGCCAGAAACGAGAGGAAGAAGTATTTCTCCGCTCGCTTCCAGACTTTGCCTATTCATATTATATTATAATCCACTTTCCGGGCAAATCCGTCATGTAAGACACATACAATAGGTGACTACATGTGGGGAACCATTCAACCAAGGAGTGAAAAGGGCCAAGTATATTGCACGCAAAGTGTTGCCGATTGAAGCTGTCTTAAATGACGGGTCTGCCCTTTACGGTAACGCTATAATCGACGGCGATAATTGGGACGGTGAATAGGTTCTTCAACGTCTAAAACGGGGGTCGAAAAGATAGAAGCAGATGAAATTTTAATCATACAATATATATCATAAAAGTAATATACTAATTTTATTTGATGAGAATGGTGAGGCAAAATAACCTTGAAATATGGTGAATTGATCCAAATCCAGTGCCGACTTGGGAATCGAAGACCTATTGAGACCCTAGTTTTCAACATCATCGTCCAGGTGTTTCGTTCGCATCTAATTACTGTCGTTACCATCCACATGTGATTAGCTCTTCTAGCTGCAAATATGGCATCATCTTCTGTCATAAAATATCACTGTAGTCATAGGTTCGTTCATCAGTGCACTGTTGTAGGTGTTTGATCACTGTTTTGTTGTCTGCTTGCGCTTGACAAGTCGATGTCACTATAGTCTATTTCAGTATGTCTCACCACACTTGATTTCAAGGTTTGTGTAGATAGTTATTTAATAAAACATATTATTAAATAACTATCTATGATATGAACACAATACAAGGAAATCGGCCTGCTTCATATGGCCACCAAATCGGACCAAAATGAGAACGGCGGGCCAATACGGAAAAGCCGGTCCAATACGGGAAAACAGGGCCAATATGACTTTCAACATGGCGATGTTGACGATGAATGATCCTTGATTCGTGATCTTCTCCGAATTATGTCACTGTATTCTCATACTTTGAACGGATATTCAGTACCTTCAGTGATAATTTTCGATGGATCTGTACGTATCGGTAAACAAACCTTGGAATTAAGTGTGGTGAAACATACTGAAATAGACTATAGTGACGCGAGCGTGACATCGACTTGCCAAGCGCAAGCTGACAACAAAACAGTGATCCAACACCAACAACAATGCACTGATGAACGAAGCTATGATTACAGTGATATTTTATGACAGACGCTGATGCCATATTTACGGAGCCGTAAAAGGGACATGGAATTTTTTTTTTACCTCTATTAAGTCGTTATAACGACTTATTATGTCGTTATAACGACTTAATTGACCAATGAAATTGGAGTATTAAGCCGTTATAACGACTTATTAAGTCGTTATAACGACTTAATTGACCAATGAAATTGGAGCATTAAGTCGTTATACCGACTTAATAACTCGTTATAACGACTTAATAAGTCGTTATAATGACTTAATAGGGGCTAAAAAAAGTAATTTCCATGTCCCTTTTACGGCTCCGTAGAAAATGCTAGAATTCAATTTATAAAAGAAAAAGCAAGTTTTAATTTGCTAGTGTTGAAATTACGTTATTTCAACATTTTTTTCTGAATTATTGTCAAAATTATAGCTCTTTTCCCCACTTTTCTTCAACTAGTTAATTATCAATATAGGATGATTCTGGAGTTAGGGAATCGGTTTGTGAATCTTTTTTAATGAGATTGATGCATACCCGTTAATATAATATAGTGTATTTATTTTTTACTGGAATACCGAAATGATATAGGCATGTAGAGGCCTAATTCATAAATAATAATTGACCACGTGTTGTTAGCCCGTCACATGTAAAATAGCGCGATCGTGATTCTTTATTTTTCGCATGGTAAGAATGGGAAGAAGGAATCTCAGCACCTGTAGTCGATAATACAGAGCAAAGAGACAGAAGTATAAAATAGGCCAATATAATTGCGATCATAATCATTATTGGAAAGATTGTAAATCTGTTCGGATCCATTTACTTTTGTATTAAATTTAGGCTCTCCCTAGAACACATACTGTTTATTTACTTACCGGCAGTCAGAATTGTAATGTTTGTGTTCGAGATTATGCAAACTATTACATGAAGTCGCCAAGTTTATCTCAAGTATACATGTACACAATCTATAAGCGGAACCGGTCTGTGCTCCAGCTTCAGCAGAATGAGGGGAGGTAACTGGATATACTCGAAGTGCATATTGGAGCTCTCGTATCATATATGGCAAATAAGGTCTATTTCAAGAGGTACGATACGAATTTGAAGTAGCCCACTGATTTAGGTGGAGATCCCCAGCCTTGCATTTTTCATTCTGCAGAGGCCAGATCAGGCTGCATCGATAATATAAATATTGAGAATGTTTTTTATTTACGATATGATTAAACATGAGCTAAAAGATATTTGATCGATATAATAATATATATAAGCAGCTATATTCGCTATTGAGAGAATATACACAGCAGGAACATTTAAATATACAATAAAATGATTAAAAACAAAGCATGTTTTTACGCCAGAAAAACAGACGCATATACGTTCTTCGTAATATTACAATCTTTTAAATCGGACTGTGACCAGCTATATGAAACTATATCCAGTAGATGCGCCTAGATGTATGAACCATATATGTATGCAAAGGGTATGCGGTTCTGTAAACACGAGTATACACAAGATGTCTGAATGAAACGGGGAACTCCCTATACACAGGGGCTTGGCATTGGTTAGTTTATTAATTACGATATTAATATTCATGTATACTCTCCTCCTACTCCATAATAACAAGAGAGTACATGTATATATAAATATTAATTTATGGGCAGTGGATATTGTTCCGTAATACGGTATAATAGCGCGATCGGGATATTCATCCCTTTCTACGGGCCAATAACCACTTCATGTTAATGTGGATGTTGTTCAATAATGCGGTATAATATTCTCAACTCTCTCCCTCTACAGTGAAATAGAGGAATACTGGAGGTTTGTTTTTGCAGACTATATTTTACCTTTCTGTTCGCAGAGGCTAACTTCATAGCTGAGACCTCGCATACTATTCTTTTTATTCAAGCAAAAGCTGAAAAAGACCGATTAAACAGTTCAAATTTCGAAAGGGGATTTACAGCCGATCGATCTGGTCAGATTTGGATTTGTGCAAGACTACATGTATATCGCTTGGAGGGTGTATAAAAGAAATGTCAGTTTCAAACATCGAAACTTATGCACCACCCGCACTCGATAAACCAGGGCGTTATTACTTCCATGGAATAAACATAGGGCAGTAGTATATAAAGTGCATCTTGGCGCTCATTGACCTACTTATTTGTTCCCCGGGTAAAATTTAAGGGGGTACTTGGTCACGTGACCGGAAGTGCCGGAACTATAGTGAACTTGACTTCTGTGACCTCCCATTGTCCCGGCCCGACCGCACGCCTGCACGGGTTATCCGGCCGCACGCATGCGCGGGTTATCCGGCCGCACGCATGCGCAGGTGGAAAAAACGGAAGTGCGTAGGTCACGAGACATGTATTCCTCCGCGGTGATGCGGACAGGTGGTGATGCGGTCGCGGGAAAAAGCTTCCGCGGACAGAAAGTAGTCCCAAATACGCGGGTTTTCGTGAGAATCATCGGGAATGTTCGGCAATCTTCAGGGGCGAGAGGGGCCCCTAGTGGACCGATTGGGTCGAATGAGGTGTCAAAGTGAAGCGCTCCTCTAGGGCGATCAAGTCATGGTTGGGTGTATGTAAAATTAGGATTTCTCCCGAGAATATAAAAAGCGGAACACGGACTTTACCCCTAAAATAGGCGGAAACCCCTATCAACCATGTCCAGAAAGGCTATTATCGGTCTCCGGCTTATCGGGAGTGGAACCGGTTCATTTATACAAAATTGAAACATGAAACGAATGAAACAAAGTTGAAATGAATGAGCATCAAATCGAGACGCAACCTCAAGCGACCTTGCCAGTTGGGATCAGATTTCCCGTCAATTTTCTCCTTCCGTTTGGCAAAATTACGCCCTTTCTCCCCCCATATTTACCGTCAAACGAAAGCTTGTGAAAATGTAGAGGCCAGAAATATTCCCTTTCCACAAACAAACACGTTATTATGCTTTATTTCGCGAAATATAATTACGGTGGAGAAGGTCACCAAGGTCGTTCAAATCAAGATGTCAGCCACCATCGCCCTTGTTTCACGGATCGACAACTCAGCACTGGAAAACTGGTGTTTTCAGTATTTGGTTGTCATTGTTATTTCATCGTTGCATTTTGGTGTATTTCTTGTGTGACGTCAGCTTTTACCGTAATAAAAAGACGTGCAGTCAAGGATTAATAAACAAATATTTATTTACAATACTAAAAGCATATACAATTTAAGTAAGGTTAATACAACAAATGTATGTATGAAATATAGTCTCACTGTTCAATGCTATACCGGTGTACACTTTACAGTCCTTGTTGACGCGCACACATCACTCTTCTGAATAATGGTAACCCAACACTGCTCAGTTGCACACAGTCCCAGTAAATATCCAATATCCGATAGCCGTTAACAAATAGCGCAGATTATACAGCAGCCAACAGTTAATGCACAGGAGTAAATAATCCAGCAGTCCGTAGTTACAGGCAAAGGTAAATCCAGATAGCAACACAGTATAACAGACCCACATAAATAGCCAGTTTGAATTCCCTCATGAATCACTGAGTGATGAGTTATTTATACTCTATGAGGCATTCAGGATCATTCTGCCAATCTAGAAGCTTCTAGAATACACAGCATTACCGCATCATCTGACCTAGATACAATTGACAAAAGCCTTCCAGAAAGCTCTAAGAAGTTGACCCACATAATAGTACGTAAACAAGCTTGCGTCAGCCCTAGATTCCTGAAAAATCCACAATGTCTAATGATAGACTACAATACCATGACACTCCCCAAACACAAAGACACAAAGAACGTTTAAAATTTGGAACTTTCTTGACAATTCAAAACGTTATTGGAAAAAAAATCTATATTACAACAGCAAAAATGTTGACAAACATATGTACATTATATGCGAGACAAACAATCAGCCATCAGATTGTCCTTGCACTTAATATGTCTGATTTCAATATTGTATTCTTGTAACATCAAACTCCATCTCAACAATCTTTGATTTTTGTTTTTCATCTTACTTATGAAAACAAGTGGATTGTGATCACTGAATACAGTAATTGGCAATGATGAAGAAGTAACATAAACATCAAAATGTTGTAAAGCCAATATCATTGCCAAACTTTCTTTCTCAATTGTAGAATAATTTCTCTGATGTTTGTCAAATTTACGTGAAAAATAACACATTGGGTGATCTACACCATTTATATCTCCTTGTAACAAAACGGCACCAGCAGCAACATCACTAGCATCTACAGCCGGTTTAAAGGATGAATCAAAATCTGGCGCTGAAAGAACTGGCGCGCTCTTGAGTATGGCTTTCAGATTTTCAAAAGCTGATTCACATTCATCGGTCCAAGGAAAATTTGCCCTTTTTCTTAAGAGTTGAGTTAAAGGCACAGTAATATGTGAAAAATTTGAACAAAATTTTCTGTAGTAACCAGTCATACCCAAGAAACACATCAGTTGTCTCTTACATGTTGGTTTTGGAAATAGCGAGATAGCACTAACCTTAGCATCTACAGGTTTTACCTGACCCTGACCTACAACATGACCCAAGAATGTTACACGTGCATGTCCCAATTCACTTTTTCCAAGGTTGACTGTCAGCTTGGCGTCACTTAGTTGATTGAACAGTGCGCGAATTCGCTGTAGATGATCTTCCCATGTATAGCTGTAGATAATGACGTCATCACATCCTTCCAAACCAGAAGTCACACAGTTGATGAGACGCTGGAACGTGGCCGGAGAATTTTTGATTCCAAATGGCCTGACTTTCTACTGGAACAGACCGTCCGAAGTGACGAATGCTGATATCTCCTTCGCACGATCTGTAAGTGGAACTTGCTAAAATCCTTTCCGAAGATCAAACTTTGACACAAACTTGGCACTTCCCACTTTATCAATGCAATCGTCAATGCGTGGAATGGTGAATGTGTCTGTTTTGGTAAATGTGTTCACCTTTCTTTAGTCAGCACACCTCCTGTAACTGCCATCTGGCTTTGGAACGAGGATACAAGGTGAACTCCAGTTACTATTACTTGGTCCAATGAAGTCATTGTCCAATAAATACTGAATCTCATTTTTCAGATAGTTTTGTTAAATGGGATTCAAACGATATGGGTGCTGCTTCCCTGGATTAGCATCTCCGATATTGACGTCATGTGAAATTTTATCAGTCGGGGTGGGGATATCGCGAAACAAATGTTCATATTGACTGAGCAGAGTTCGAATTACAAGCGTCTAGTCCGTCATTCATAATCCAGCCGTCGTCCATTAGAGAATATCCGCGTCCATAATCCAAAGACCTATTCCATTTCTGACGCGCTGGTTCGAGATGACAGAACTTGGAATCCAAATTAAGTAGAATGTCAAAGTTCTGTAATTTCGCCGCTGTCATGGGCTTTTCGTGGTCCTCTAAATGTATGATCAAAGACTAATTCAAATGGAATGAAACCTAAATTACAAGCGTCTAGTCCGTCATTCGCAATTCAGCCGTCCTTCATTAAAGAATATCCGCGTCTATAATCCAAAGACCTATTCCATATAACAGTATTAGCACCAAATTCAAAAAGACAATCATAGTATTCATAAACATCAGCTAGTTTCCTGCAAGAGAGAAGCGGTCAACAGTTTTCAATGATGCCGGCAAGACATCTTGATGTTCCAAAAATATAAAATCCGTATCGCTGATCAGTATTGTTAATCCATAATAATCGTTGTAAAGTCATCATCTAGAGAATGATCTATCTCAGTCACGCTTTGATTGTGACTGTTCATATGAGCAACACGAGGATCTTGAAGTACATGGGTTAGTTACGAAACGTAGCGCCATAGATCTTGCACGCTACGTTCGTATTTTGCTATCAGCATGCGATATGTATCGCCAAATCTGAGAAACTTTGAGTGGAGGCGCTTGGTGGAATAGCCCTGTTTTATGAGTTTCTGCAACAATATTTTGTGACGTTGATTAAAATCGTCACATTTAACACAGGATCTAGCAAATGCTACTAGGCGAGATATGTATACGCCATATGCAGGTCCCACTGGAATATTACCGTCCAGAAAGGGATAGTTTACGATGTCGAAATTGTAATCATCTCTTTTGTCATAAAGTCGACGAGAGAGAATGCCCGCTTCATTTTTATAGAGATATAGATCTAAATATGATGGGCTATCTGTAGTTTCCTTCAAATCCAGTGAAGGTGGATATATATCCTTTACTGCGTCATTTATATAGGGATTATCCACAGCGAGAAGATCGTCTATATAGCGTTTGGTGAATGAGAAGAAACGGGCTTTCAATGGATCGGGATTTGAAAGCGCCTGCATATAGTCATATTCATAAGAGAACAGATACAGGTCAGCCAACAGGGGTACACAATTAGTACCCATTGGAATTACAACACATATAAGGGAGTGGGAAGAGGTGCCGACATACTGACTGCGTCACATGACTTCACAGAATAGCCTTCTGGTTAACCTATTCTAAAGCACATACCAAGAATCTAACGATTCGTGATATGTGTTGTATCTCAGGTACGCTTTTATTGTACCTGTTCATGTGGCAACTTGGATGATATGACCACACGGCCCCTAGCACCGGCATAAGCGGTATTAGATACAAATCTAGAGAGCTATGATGAAAATGCTCTGACAACTCGTATACTGGTAATTGGTGAGCTGTTTCGCTGTGACAACTCGTACATTGGAGATTGGTGAGTTGTATCGTCGTCAGATGTAAATGACGGCATTTAACACAAAAGACTAGTCTGTAAGGCCCGATGTCGACCCAGCATCAACTTCCCACAAATGCCAACATACCTATATGCTGCTGATATATTGTGTTGCCAAATTTCACATAGATATTTTTAATGAGAAATTCAAGCAACTCTATAAACGGAGAATCATCCCATGAATGATATCTCTTGTATGTACATGTAGTAGAGCTAAAGAATGCTTTATGTCTTCCGACATTAATATATCTACGGTCAGACTCTTGAACAGACTCTAACAGCAAACAAAAACAATTGTATGCCTTCATCCCAGTGTTTCTCAGTGTCAAAACAATAAGTCCTAATCATGTTCTTTAATGTCCGGTGAAATCTTTCTAATGCGCCGTGGCTTTCTGGGTGGTATGCAGATGATTTGTATTGCTATATTCACAATTCTTGCGTGACTCGTTGAAAACTTCCTGACATGAAATTGAATCCCTGATCAGACTGAACGGACTGAGGTAGGCCGACAAGTGTGAAAAACTTAACTAAGGCCTTAACAATAATTTTTGCCTTAATATTCCGTAAAGGAATGGCCTCAGGGAACCTGGTTGAAGCACACGTGACTGTTAACATGTATTGATTGCCTGACTCTGCTTTTGGTAATGGACCAACACAATATATAATCACTCTACTAAATGGTTCCTCAAATGCAGGGATTGGTTGTAGAGGGGCCTTTGGTATGGTTTGGTTTGGTTTTCATACAATTTGACATGTGTGGCATGACCTACAAAATTCCGTAACATCTTTCCTTAAATTTGGCCAATAGAAATGATTTAGAATTGTGTAATATGTTTTGTTAACACCTAAATGGCCTGAAAGAGGTGTTTCATGGGCTAGTCTGAGGATATCTGAACGATATGAATTGGTTACTACAATCTGATACTTAACTGTCCACTCATCATCAGGTGACACATCCGGCGGTCGCCATTTGGGCATAAGAACACCATTCTAACACACATTCATCTACTGCCCTGTCAAACAACTTGGAAATGTCCATGTCACAATGCTGTTCATTAACCAGCCGTGATTTTGAAATTTTGTCATTAGAACATTCCAGTGGATTACTTTCTTTAAGGGACTTTTCAGACTCCTCAGCCAATTTACTCATGGCTCTAGTAGCTGCACAAGCAGGATACAAACTTTGAATTTCGTCTTCAACTGGATCGTGGATCTGATCCAAACATGCCTTGTCATTTACAATCGGGTTAATTTCGACCTATTTTGCAGAAGTAATTGAACACCCTCAAATGGTAAACTACCTTTAATACCCACTGTGACAGGCCCAGAAATCAAGTCGGAAGACAGATGAACGTTATGGAGCGGAACGAGTGTATAATTTACAGAATCTACCCGTTTAATCAGGACATTACTGCCAGCAGATGACGAGTCAGAAAACGGCAAAGTATCTGCCAACAAAAGAGACGGGGACGCGCCCGTGTCTCGCAAAATCTTCACAGGGGTAGCATTAGACAAATCACTTGAAAGTGACACAAAACCATTGTGGATAAATGGTTCAAAAATCTCCATAAAAGAATTTGAAAAATTGTCAACCTTATCCTTGATAGAACTAATAGGAACAGTGTCCCTGGCCATCTTAACGTCATATACACTATGAGCGTCACTAACCTGCTTGGGTATAGATCTTGAAGTGAGGAAACCACTGGGCTTTTGAAAGGCTTGATCTTGTTGTTTTCATTTCAATTACAAACAATTAACCATTAAACGGCCTTTCTTCTTACAATAATTGCAAACGGGAGATTTATTTTGAGATTTTAAAAGTGGGTGACTGAGACTTTGTGTTTGACCTTTGATCTTAGTAACTGGGGTTAAAAGTTTTAGGCCATGAGAAAGAACTGGGTGTGTTACCTAAGAGATTAGACTGGAATGAACGTGGCTTAACAGCATTGACAAATGATAATTTCTGTGTCAGAGCGTATTCGTCAGCAAAACGTGCTGCCTGGTCTGAAGTGTTGGCATTCTTTTCATCAAAAAATGTTCTAATATCACCATAGATACACCTTTTAAATTCCTGTACCAGCATAATCTGTCTAAGGCTTTCAAATTTGTTGTCAATTTTACCCGAGGCACACCACCTATCAAATAACTGTTTTTTTGAACGAGCAAATACTACATGAGTCTGAGAGTTTTCTTTTTCACAACTAAGAAACTTTTATCTATAGGCTTCAGGAACTAATTCATAACCTTTAAGGATTACATCTTTCACTGTATCATAATTTGATGCTTGCTCTGCCGTCAATTGAGTGTGAATGTCCCTTGCCTTTCCGATCAAAACACTTTGAAGAATTAAACTCCAATTTTCTTTTGGCCAGTTTAAATTTTCAGCAATTTTCTCAAAATGCAGAAAATATTTATCAACTTCTTTTTCCTGAAATGGTGGGACGAGACGTATTTGACGAGCTGCATCAAATCTTGATTGTGATTGTACAGGTGTATGTGCAGGAGGACTTATTTGCGACTGTAATTCCATATACTTCATTTCTAACCGAAACTGCCTTTCTTTCTCT